>JAJLTU010000015.1:0-282292 GCA_030568295.1 Myxozyma neotropica | reverse complement strand
GAAATAGAGATAGCTGGGCTAACAGAGCATAATACAAAGCAGCAATGGACGACAGCGAGCTACAAGCAATTCGCCAGGCGCGGTTGCAAGAGTTGCAGAAGCAGAGACAAGGAGGCAGTGGTGGTGCTGGTGGTGCGAAGGCTGGCGATCAGGCGCAAAAGCAGTATGTCAACCTCACTCCGTATTCATAATGGTGAACACTGGCTAACATTGCGGGCTATGGCAGAGCAAACGAAGACGATTCAAGAGCAGCAATGGTATTGTTTATAGTTAACTTAATTACCGGCGAAAGAAGAAGAAGCTGACACTCGGCAGATTGCTCAAATCCTCACACCGTCAGCTCGTGAACGTCTCTCACGTATCCGCATAGTTCGAGCGCAAAAAGCAAAGGGGTCGGTATTTCTGTAGCTACGGCAATTATAACATATGGCTCACTATATCTGTCTATAGTGTCGAGGACCTACTTATCCAGATGGCGCGTACGGGTCAAATCCAGAATCGCGTCGACGAGGATGAGCTCATCAGCTTGCTTGACCAGATCTCACAGCAGGAGAGCAAGGCGAACGAAACAAAGATCGTCGTACGTTGCATATCTGTTGTTTTCTTTTTATCTATTATTGGAGCGAAATACTGATATTGTGGGGTTATAGTACCAAACTCGGCGCTTTAACTACGATGACGAGGACGACCTCGATCTTGATCTGTAAACTTCCATATTGTATATACATGTCACTTGTGCACAAACTGACAAAAATCAAATAAGTTTGTTATTAGTATGCTAATAATACTACTCATTTTGTCAACAACTTGTGCTGTGTCATACGGTTCTCAATCCGTGTAAACGCGTAGAACAATTGGCGGCATTGCACGTGAACACGTAGGTAATATAGAGCGATCTGAATTGCGACATTGAAAATTTTTTGCAGAGTTGGATGAAGATTATGTAGTATTTGCTGAATCGCTTATATATCTACTATTTCCTCATCTAATCTCCCTTTGCTCGCATTATTTGCTTCTTCACGCGGTTTTATCGTCTATCCGAGGTGGATCTGAGCGCACGGTCCGGTCCCTTGTTGAGCTTAAATCTTTCTTCCGCGACTCCAGGTCCCTGATATCACCAGATATCGCCAGCCATATCACCTCTGCTGCTGCTATAAACCCCCCTTCGAAGAATCTTTTGTGTGATTCAGCCTTATCTTTTTTTTCAGTCGCTGCCCTGGCGAATGACCTACTTTTTCTCGAGACAAATATGTTCAGGCAAGACTTGCGTGCCGGCGAGAGACGGCCTCGTCCGGCTCAGCAACGTGAGTCTTCTTACCGTCTCTCTGCACTTCTTCTTCTTCTTTTCTAACTTGTTTGTTAGCGTTTGGTTTATTCTTGTCGACTGCAACAACCTCTACAGAGATCTCACTTCACCGTCTCGAGCTACGCAGAACAAGAAGCAGAGCCTGACGATCTCTCCGAAAGCAAAGACCTCATCCTTTCCGTCCTCCGTTCGAATGCAACAAAGCGTGATGCACGTAATTACATCACAAAATACGCGTCCTCCTCTTTTTCACCCACTGAAGAAAAAGCACTGCGAAAAGATTTCACAAAGAAGCTCCTCAACTCAGTCTCCAATGCTGCCGGCGGTTTCGATCTCTACGGTTCAGCGCCGATCGAGCTTCGCAGCATGATTCGCGTTGCTGTGATTAAAGTCAAAGGCGTCAGCTCGATTCTTGATGAGACAATATCTAACATTGGCATCACGATCGCTCGGCTGGCAAAACTTGGGTTGAGTCCCGTCATAGTCATTGACCCGATTGATGACATCGACGGTATTGAGTTTGCGCAATACGCAAATAGCAGACAGTCCAAAGATCTCTCGCTGCTCTCTGAGCGCATAGCAAATGCTATTGAGCAGCCTCATAATAAATTGCGCCAGCAACAGCAACAACCGGAAGCTTCGCACCATCACCACCATCAACTTAAGAAGCACCGATCGGTTGCAAAAGCAGAGACTCTTCCGGCGCTATTCACTCAAAGCGATTTATCAGCCGCAATCAAATGGACGCTCCCTCACCTTATGCTACTTGCTATGACCAACAAAATCGTTCCCATTGTTTCGCCTCTCGTCTATGTTGATGACGTTTCGCGCTACAAATTTACCTCCGCAGACGACATTGTATACGAAATAGTGAGCAAGATCAGTGGCATCAACGAACCTCATGTTATCGCAGTTGAGAAGGTAATCTACATCGACCCTCGTGGTGGAGTACCTAGCAAAGAGCGAAACTCAGGTGCTCACATTCTTGTCAATCTCGAGCAAGAATCTGAAGATATCCTCTCTGAACTTCGCACTCTTGGTGACAATATGTCTTCTTCTCCTTCGCGCACCCATATCGCAAATTTGAACTCGTTCCGCAGACTACTCGCCACAGCCCCCAGCTCGACTTCAGGTTTAATCACAACGCCCAACGTCGCAGGTCTCCAATCAACCCGCAACCCACTCATTTATAACCTCCTAACCGATCGACCAGTAATATCCTCTTCCTTACCTGTCGACGGCAAAAAGGCCACAAGTCACTCAACGACTCTTCTCAGACACGGTATGCCCGTTATGATGTACTACAGTGAAACCGGCATGCATTTTCCTCATCCCTCTCTTTCCTCATCAGCGCTACCATGGCGTTCTCCTCACAAAGTCTTCAATGGCATCAAACGCATCTCAAACAACACTGATAGCAATGGCCGGCCAATCGACATCGATATGCGCAAACTTGTCGATCTAATCGAAAACTCGTTCAGCAAAGAACTCGATATAAATCATTACCTTTCACGTATCAACGGCCACGTCGCAGGCGTAGTTATAGCAGGCGATTATGAAGGTGGTGCAATAATTACCTGGGAATACCTTCCCGATGGTTCAAAAGTTGCATATCTCGATAAGCTCGCAGTATTGCGAAAAAATCAGGGATCATCTGGTGTGGCTGATATAGTGTTCAAGGCAATGGCAATGCAACTCTTCCCTCGTGAGTTAATTTGGCGTTCACGAACTGTGAATCCCGTCAATCGATGGTACTTTGAACGGTCAAAGGGTTCGATGCGTTTGCCTGCCGATAACAAAATGTGGACAATGTTCTGGACTGGGTCGAAAACTAGGGAACATGAGAGATTGGCGGATTATGGAACTATTTGTGCATCTATTGCGCCTTCTCTAAAATAAATATTTTTTTATTAATTGTAGTGCGGGTAAAAAGAAATTGAATGTTTGTCCGAATTTCAGCATATAATACTAATAAATAAACGATTTTCAAAAATAGCATAGGCGTACTAATAAATAAACAAAAAAAGACATTTCATCACCTCTTTTTTATGCTCGCTTGATACATCAATTTAAATCCATTGCACAACTCCTGCACGCTCGGATATACCGCCTTCTTAAGCTGATACCCATTAGGAATAACCTTCACTGGCCACGTCACCACCTTCGAATTCTGTCCTGCCTTAAAGCACAAATCGAAATATCCCGGATGCGTCGTATCAAGGCAGAAAGCGTAATTTGATCGTCTCGGGTTAGCTTCAGTATAAGTAGTCAACCAACTCTCGACATCGTCTTTCGTGCCCTGGCGGTATTTCTCTGAATTCATCATCTCTTCAACCTTCCGCGCCTTAGCTTGAACATGCATAAAGATCAACTCATCAAGATCTGAGTAGCGCTCGTCATCGATCTTAAGAACCCGACCAAGTGAATAGTCGCTCTCCTTTTCTAATTCAAGTACCGCAATATGCTGGTAGACATCTTTCGCAACCTTCCAAGTGATTGTAATATGGTCGATTCCCATCGACGACGGCCGGATAACAAGATCACCGCGTTGTAAAGGTGCAAGGTAGTCCTCTGCCTGCCGGCGATTAAACGGCTTAAAAAGACGATGCTTAATCACACGCGCTGCGCGCTGCTCTTGTTCACGCTTGACAGCAAACTGGCTTCGATCTCGATCTTCTTCATAGTCATCCCATTTCTGCGGATCGCGCGACTCGCGCAAAAGTCTCACGCTCAATGGATTCCGTAATGCATCCTCAATAAGCTCTTCCACCAAACTCAATTCCGCTTGGAACGTGCTATAGCTTATGCTCTTGATCAACGCACGTACAGTCTGCCCATAGTAAAATAGTGCTGCAGGGTACAAGACGTCAGTTCGACTAGTCATGTCCATACTAGACACATTACCATCAATACCGCATGATAGTCGCGCAACAAGATATCGATCGCCGACCTTGCGGATGTTAACTGGCACCACAATACCCGGAGCAACTGATTCACGCGACTCTCCTGTGAGCATAGTAAACACTTGGTCCTCAGTCAAAAGCTTAAGCTTATGACGCTCTTCGAAGTAATGTCGTTGAAGCTCTTCCTTGATCATCTCGAGAGTCGCACGCTTATGCTGCTTAAAATTCTTCAGCAGTTCTTCAGCATACTCCTCCAAAATCAACTCGTTAAGCTTCTCCGGATCATCGTCCATCAGCTGCGCAACAACACCTCCTTGGTTCTCAAGGTCGACGAGATCTTCTTCGTCAAGTTCAAGTGCATCAGCAGCCATCTTACGCGCAAGTTCATAATCCTCCGGATGAATTCTTGTCGAGTCAAGAATCTCAGTCTCTTCCAACGAACGATACGCAGAGGTCGTCGCGTCCTGCTCTTCCCAAGGAATTACAAGGAAAGATGCGCAGTTCATGAAAATATTCTTACCTGCAATCTCGTTCGACACTAGCTCAAATCGATTATTCAAATAACCATTCTGACTAGCTGAGATCGCCTTCAACATACCAGACGCCTTGCGAGGACCAAGTCCACCGACATATTGCAGCAAGTTGGCAACATATGGAACCTTGATCGCCTCATTGATCTCGACGCCAACAGTGTTAACCATATCGACAAACGCAGACTCAATCGCCTCGCGAAGAAGATCTTCTGGTAGCAAAGCTTGCAGTCTATGGAGTTCGATCGAAACGATATCAGCGCCCATAGCAGCATACTCAAGCATCGGGCTCTGCACATAGCGAGCTAAAGCAACGCAGTATCGCAAAAGAGGTGCAAGTTCGGGAAACTCGGCGGCAGCACGCTCAGAGTTCTGATATAGTCGTGCCACTTCATCATTTGTCCATAGCAGCTCGATCGCCTCCTCGGCTCCCGAGTCATCATCGCCATTGACAGTAAGATTCTCTTGAGAGATAACGTCCAAGATGTCCTTTCGCAGGCGATTACCTGAGATTGTGAAGCCAGCCATGCAAAGCACATCAGGTCTGCGCCGCCGCACAATATCAGCCAAGCCGATCCTGAACCCTTCATCGCGCGCATCTTCGAGCTTAAGTGTTTCCAAAACACGACCCTGATCATCGACGTAGACACAGACGGTGGCATCCTTGCGCGATTCACCCATACCGTTCGAGATTGCAAGCACACGAGGCGTTGTACCAAGCTCAAACCCGGCAGGCTTGAATGGAGCCTGATCTAATCTGTCATGAAGTGCCTCGCGACATTTCATGGCAACGGCTCTTTGCGTTTTTGAGCACAGCTCTTCACGCACTTCGCGGCACATGAGTGGCACAAGCTTACCCATTGCGGCACGCAAGACATTCTGTCGCTCTTTGTTCCACGCACTGGCAATATCAGACATGTTATCAGAAATAAAATTACCAAGCACACGATTGAAGAACGTGTCGAGCTCAAAAATCTTGAATCTCAAAGTGACAAGGCCTTCAGATTCAGCCTGCAAGATTTCCAAAAACGTTTCGGGATCGAGGAGCACATCGGTAATCTCAAGATTACGCATGTACTTAAAATGATAAAATTGATGATTTTCGTCGATCACTTTGCGACCCTTTTCGGTAGCATGGACATCCATCCGTACGAGAGCGTGAATGATCTTGTCACGCAAGAAATTCCGAGTGCGCAAATCGTGGAAGATCTCTTCAGCAAACATGTTCTTGGCAGCATCGAAAGCAGCTTCGCCGGTAGTATACCGGCTTGGCTCCATTGTGACAGGGTCATGAGTGTAACGATCCGCCAGATCAAGTGGCATCTCCTCTGAGTCTTCGGGAAAGTGCAACTTCTTGTCTTCGGCAAAGTTGAGACCAAATTGTTCGGCAGTGATACCAAACGCTCGAACAAGATTGTAGAGTGGACCAGACCGGATCTGTTCAAACTGCTGATAGCGAGAATTAGGACGCTTGGAATGAGTGGAACTAGGAGCTACTTCGTCTTGGTGATCTTCTTCATCGTCATCGTCACCGCGAGTACGAGTGCTACTTGACTGTGTAACACTGAGGTCCTTGATCTTAGCAGTGAATCGGAATTGGAGATAATCGGCTAGATCTTGGAAATCTTGAAGTGTGGTAGCTTTAGCGCGGAACTCATCGAAAAGATTATCACTGATATGTAGAGCCTTCGTAAGTCTATCAACGTAGCGCTTCTTCTCAAGGGTTGAGTGGAACTTGATGTCGAGCTGGAGAATCTGCCACAAATCGTCCTGAGTCAATATCTGGTCTGCTGAAAACTCATCTGATGCAGAAGCCACTGCAGAGTTATCACGCTTCCGCTCTTGAAGCAGATAGTCACGTCGATGCTGCCAGATAAATGGAACCTCCAGCTCATCTTTGACAAAAAACTCGAGAGACTTCTTAATTGCTCTAGCAAACCCGGCTTCGAGAACAGGGTGCGTAGCCAAGAATGCTTTCTTAATTTCAGCCATTTCTTGCAATATCCAGGTCTCCTCAAGGTCATACTCATCATCCGTAAGCTCGTAGCTGGGGAAAGCTTTACGCATGATCTGGAAGCGCTCAGGTTGATCCTTTGCACGGATCGCGTTATCCTCGTCAGTAAGCATACGCTCAGCAAGCTCGCTAGGTTCAAAAACATCCTTCAGTTCAGTTGTCGGCCGATCTTCATACTCTTCCACATCCTCGAGTTCTTCCGCCTCAAGTGCCCAGCCGTATTCTTCGCCGTCACCAAAGATTTCAAAAATCTCACCGAGTTGCTCTTCATTTACGCCAGGGATTGCGACTCTGCCAGGACGGGCACCCGCCCTACCGGCCTTGCCGGCTTCGTCTGCGGCGACTTGACCGGCTTCTTCATCAGAAAATTCGTCGTCCTCGATGAAGCCCGCAAACTCATCTAGCAGGCCTCGACGACCAGAAGAGGCTTCTTCTTCAGCTTCTTTTTCCTCATCGGAGAAGATTTCGGTTAAGCCTTCGTCGATCCGCTTCTGTCGCTTGGACGCAGGCTATTTGAGATTGTCAATGTTAGTATTCTACCAAGTCAATTCTTATACAACAATAAAATACTTACACCACGCGCATAGCCTCCTGTGTTTTCCATGACTAGGTCTAAATCGTCCTCATCTAGCTCTTCGTCATCATGATGCTTCTCAACCGCTTCTCCGCTCGCTTCTCGCTCTCTTCTTCTACGCTTGCGTCGTCTTCGTCGCCGTCTTTCCCGCTCGCCATCTGAAAGATCATCTTCGCTGTCGTCATCAACAATAAATCCTTCGCGGACCTAAAAGAGTTTTGGATAGTCGTTAGCTCATTTTAGATATACAACAGTGAGCACGACGTAGACTAAGCCATGTAAAACATACTTTGGCCATCTCCTCCTCATCGTCCTCTTCGTCTTCCTCAGAAGAGTCATCTATACTGCCATCGTCACCATTGTTCGGGTTTGTAGAGCGCTTTGGATCAATGTCGTCGTCGGAAGCTAGGTCTTCGTCTTCCTCTCCGTTTTTGTCTAGTTCCGCGGTGCGATCCACAAAGTCACTCATATTTTCAGCTATAAGCCAATTCCGATCGTACCTAAATGCAATACGGCAAACTGCTATGGTGCGTCAATGGATTCAATCGCGCTCGAGACTACGTCTGAATGGCCACAGGTTGGTGTTCGTGTAGATTGTTTTGTTGCGTGCGAAGAATTACTGCGGCACGCGTACGTTTGGTACCGCTTACAGTTAAGTGGGGTTTGTGTTTTCCTCCCAACCACGCTCCGTCCTGCGTCATCCACGCTTTCGAGGGCGGCCCACGTTTCTGCCTTAGGTCCCAACACCGCAGAGCACGCGCTCTTTGTCTGGTTGCCGGATAATTTGCGAATTTGGCAAGGTATTCCACCAGCTTCTCTTCTGCATCCGGAGTAGCCTCGATGTCGGCGCAGCAGCCGAGGCAATCGCCATTCGCGCGCCCGCGCCGCGTGTCCTCCATCGTGCAGTCCGTCGCGCATCCCGCCTGCAACCCGCCATTTTCTTCGTCCTGTGTTGCCATGCCGCGTATGAATGGAACTGAACCGTATAATCTGGCGAGTCCACCGCTGCAGAGCCCAATCACGACTCACCGCAGATCCTCAATCACCACAGTGCTTTCTCCTATTCCCTCTGCCTCTGTTACCGCCTCCTCCGCCATCCACGCACCATCTGCGGCCTCTGTCAACGCGTCGTCAATACCTGACTTGCCTATACAGTCATCGGCTTTAATGCCACCGTCGCCTGACTCTACGATCAAGTCATCAAAATCTTTGAAGCGTAAGAACTTCAAGCAGCTCTCATTGCCAAACTTGGCCCCTTCACCCTCCACTGTACTGCAACCGATTGACAACACCCTTTCCCTTCCTCCTAGCATGTCGACTTTTTCATCATCTACGTCAGTCACCGCTCTATCTCGTACGGGATCATCGCGACGCCAACTGCCGCAATTCGTGCAGCTCGCTTCAGTCGAAGATGCCCAGGTTCCTGGAGGCGGCGCCGAGCTCTCATACCATAACAACTTTATCGAGCAACTTGCCACTCTCGAGATTGGGGTCGAGTTCCGACTAGATCTTCACATGGAGGATCTCAAGACAATATCCGAGATTGGTGCTGGAAATGGTGGCACTGTTTCTAAAGTTGTGCACCTGCCCACCAAGACGGTGATGGCAAAGAAGATGATCCACATAGAAGCCAAGCCGGCTGTTCGCAAGCAAATTGTTCGGGAGCTGCATATTATGCACGAATGCCATAACCGTTACATCATTTCTTTCTACGGTGCTTTTGTCAATGACGGCGACGTCGTCATGTGCATGGAGCATATGGACTGTGGCTCGCTGGACCGCATTTTGAAGAGAATGGGTCCGCTACAGGAGGACATTTTAGGGAAGATCACAGAAGCTGTTGTTGAAGGTCTTACATATCTGTATGATCTTAGTCGCATTATTCATCGCGATGTCAAACCTTCGAATGTCCTTGTCAACTCTCACGGCCAGATCAAGCTATGTGATTTCGGTGTCTCGGGTGAGCTGATCAACTCAATCGCAGACACATTTGTCGGGACCTCTACATATATGTCGCCAGAGAGAATTCAAGGTGCAGCTTACTCTGTTCAGAGCGATGTATGGTCCCTCGGTCTTATGCTTTTGGAACTGGCTATCGGACATTTCCCCTTTGACCGATCAGGTCAGTCGCCACTGAGTATCCTTGATCTACTTCAACAAATCGTCAACGAGCCAGCTCCAACGTTACCCAAAGACTCTCGATTTAGCGACGAGCTCCGAAATTGCATAGATCGATGCTTGATAAAGGATGTCGAGATACGGCCGACGCCGCATGATTTGCTGGTAAGTGCCAAACCGGTTATTGTTCCGTTGCCATATCAATTGCTTTGAAATTTTACTAACAGCGGTTGTGTAGTCTGATCCGTTTGTTGTCAGGGCGAAAGCTATGAATGTAGATACAGAAAAATGGGCAAAGAGTACTATCTCTGCCTAATCGGGCTATGCTTTCCGGCGCTGTGTTGGTGGCGACACGCAGCTGTTTAATAGCTACTATTGTTCGTTTTAGTTTTGTGCTTTATTTTGGGTGGGATTACTAAAATGCTATTTATGTGCCCCTTATTTCTTTTATTTCCTTCTTGTTGAATGCGCGTTTGGAATTGCATATTCACCTGGCAAGCTAAACTGTCCTTGATACTAATCATATCAACGATGATAGTGAACAATGTCATTTTATCTGCCGTACTAATTAAGTCCACAAATTTTTATTAGCATTTTATCATTAAAATAATAGCAACTCGATGAGAGCAGTAAACTCGAGCAAACGGCTTTATTCTTCAAATATGTAGAGACCCTTATCCCTTAGAATGTAAAATCAAACTGGAATGCAGTATTAAATTATACACTATCATCGGGTTAGGGTATGGCTTCCGTAAGTCTTGTACTTTCTTCAGGGGCTACTTCAAATCGGCACGCGTTTGCCCACACGATCTGTTGCAATTTAGGGTCGGTATGGAGCCGCCAACACGAATATCTTTGCAGTCGAATATTGGAACATTGAGATATGTAGGTCCGCTTTCTATATGGCCTGGCGTTGACGCGCTGGGAGTCGAATGGGATGACGAGAGTCGGGGCAAGCATTCGGGTAAATACGAAGGTGTTGAATATTTCAAGACCAAAGTTCCGGGGAGCGGGTCATTCGTTAAGGCCTCACGAAGGCTGGATCGGAAAATGACTTTCAAGGAGGCTGTGCGGAATCGGTACGCTCCTGAAGAGCTAGCTGAAATTGAACGGACAGATATTGTGTTTGGCAAGAAACGTGCCGAGAGGGTGGGCTTTGATAAGATTCGGATACGGCAATCGTATGTTACCATACGTTCTGGTGCTATGAAATGTCAAAATGCTCTTACTAACGTTTATTTTATTTAGAAAACTGGATCAGCTGCGTCTGGTATCTCTGGATCGGCAATGTGTTGCATATCCTTCTGAGCATATTGAATCGCTCTTTCCCTTAATTCAAGACCTGGATCTGTCCCACAACTTGTTCGACTCTCTGGCCGATATCGCAAAATTAGCAATTCAACTTCCTCAGCTACGAGTACTAAGATTAAACGGAAATAAATTTATATTTTGGGATTTACCCGATGATTTGAAAGAAGCATTTTCTACTGTGACTGCCGTGTCGTTCTCTTTTGCTTCGATTCCTCTGACGACTCTCTTGATTTTACCCATTCTTTTCCCCTCTGTTCAAGAGTGCAATCTAGCTGAGAATAGCTTGTCAGATACAGATCTACATTTCAAGTACTCATGGCCATCTTTGAAGTTCCTTGATCTTTCCTATAACAGATTCTCCGCTATCCCATCTCTTCATTTTCCTAGTCAAGGTACCTCGCTAGCAGTGCTGAACTTGTCTCACAACATGATCACCAGTTCCGGTTCACCAATAATGGACACTATTCACACTCTTGATTTACGGCATAACCAAATTTCAGATTGGAAAGAGATTGACCAGTTACGAATACAATTCCCTCATGTTACTGATGTTCGACTGCAGTGGAACCCAATACTTCAAAGTATCGACGAAAGTGAAGCACAGTCCTTCATTATCGGTCGGTGGGGAGGCTTATCTATGGTCAACAACATGAGAGTCTCAGAAAAAGAACGAATGGATGCTGAACTATACTATATGTCTAAAGTCAATAAAGGAGAAGTCAAAGATTTTGATTTGATGGGATCGAGGTGGAAGAAGCTCTGTGAGAGCTATGGAGCGCCCACTATACCTGAGAAAGCTGAGGTAAAAAAATCTATGCTCTGCCTGTCGTTTGTTAAAGACTCAGTAGAGAGTATGCGAAAAGTGCCTCGAGGATTGACGGTGCAGCGGTTAGAAATGCTGGCTGCAAGATGGTACAAAATGCCAATGGGAACGATTGAGCTTGTGAATGTAGAATCTGACGGACGAGAGATTGCTCTAGACGACAGTCTTCGGCCAATCGACTTTTTCGATATTGACGATGGTTCAGTGATTCATGTTCGTGGGGAATAAAAGACTGCAGAACTAAGCTGTTCGGAATTTGTTATATATGAATATAAGTTAGTTATGGCAAATTAACTATATATATTACGGCTCATGATTGATATTACATAGAAAATACCAGGCAATTGAATTTTATAGTACCACCAAACGCCGCCCAAGAATTATATTGTACATATACCTGCTATTTCCAAGCTACCGTTTCCGGATGCAGCCCACGCGCGAATTCTCTAGTGCTCGTTGCTGCGTAGGTCGGTCATTGTCGGAGGTTCCTTTCTCCAGAATACACCGTCGCCTGCACGAAGGATCCCCAGCCCAATTAGTGCAACCCCCCCGACTCTCATGCTATTATACACAAATCGCAAATTGGAGGCCTTTACTTCGCGGTAGAAATCGCTTGCTGGATCCCGGAATCGTGTGCTGAATAGCATGTATCCTCCCGCTCCAGATAATCCAACTGCTGACAAAACGCGGCATGGTAGGCAATCTTCGAACTCGCGGCTCTGATTTGACGGGAGGGGAAAATTTGTGGCTATCATTGTAATTATTGAACACACTCTCGTCTCAGCGTTTATTGCTCGAATCAGGGGGGGTGTTTTCGATGCTGAGATGCGGTGGTGGTGGATTATGTGTTTTTAATCGGAGAAGAATAAAATTGGTCCCTGAATATTTGACGTCACCTGGCTTCCACAAGAGTAGCCACTTTCAGGACCCCGCCCAGCATCCCCAAATGAACAAGAGGATTCCGGATCCGCTGGCTCCGATTACAAATGCGCTGGCCACAGCAGACCAGCTTCTAAAATCTCACACCCGAGGCGTAAGCTCTGCTCTGGTGTCCCGGCTGCATTACACCGGCGGCAGCTTGACGAAGGTTGCTGGGGCGATCCTCGGAATCGAGGCGCCAGTCAGTGCCACTGCTGCCGTTCTCTTTCACAGATTTCACCTCCTGGCGGGGTTTTTTGAACATGCGATAAAAGACACCGTTACAGGATGCATATTTATTGCTACAAAGCTGCGCGAAACACCGATCTCAGCTCAGAAAATACTAGGTGCAGTCGAAGCCGCGTGCGAAGATCCGTTCGCGACTGACACTAAATCAATCACCGGAAGAGATGCTACATACTACAACAACGAGAAACTCAGTCATTTGTATACCACAGAGCTGCAAATTCTGACTACTTTGGGGTTAGATCTTCACGTCGTTGTACCATACACCTTATGCCTCGAGTATCTTCTAACTCTGCAGATCACCGACGAGACCAATCGCTCAATTATAACACGGCGCGCTTGGAACTACGTGAATGATAGCATGAAGGTCAGGATTCCTATAATACACCAGCCTAACGCTATCGCTGTGACAGCGTTATGGCTTGCCGCTCGAGAGGCAGACATAGAATTGCTGGATGGAGAAAAGTGGTGGACCATCTTTGATGTAGATACTGAGGATATGGGCCACATAGTGCTGCTGCTACGAGAATGCAAAGCTATCGCAATAAAGGAACGCGATAGAGTTGTTAAAGGATTGAAGCCCACGTTAACACTCACGGATGTCACAGATAGGGTATTGGAAGAAGCAAACGCACAGTAGAATGTTATGCTTCTGCCATTCATAGGACTTAGTCGGACATCTAAAATTATAGACAATAATGCAAATCATATATAGTTTATCTACTTTCCGTTGCATATAATAGAACTACTCCTTCGTCGTACATAAATCAAGAGAGCATGCTTTAGGGTCTAAGAATCGATGGTAACCTCTTTGCGCGACTGCCACGCTGTTGCATGTCTAATATGTTTCTCTTAGAATTCAAATCCACACCATATTTAATTCCTTTTGTAACCATTCCCAGTAGCGCGGCAAGTAAACCATCGAACTGCTGCCCTTGTGCGACCATAGCAATGTTCTCCGTACTTAGACGTCCGACCAGAGCATTTATCTGCCGTAGAATTTCAAAATCGGCAGCTGTAAATGACACTTCTGGGATCGACATGATGTGATCTAGATACCTCTGAATAACCTCAATGCGAGCGTAAAGCATCATCACCGCGTTTGCCTGACTGCTTAGCTGAGAAACTACTTCCTCAGCGTTGTTGTTAGGTCTTAAATCAGACCCATCTGTATCCTCCTTTTTCTTCTCAGCGCTGGATGATTTAGTAGATGAGCTAGATTGTGCTGCATCATTACTTTTAGTCTGAACGGCCTGATCCTGTTTAGCAACATAAAGCACTCCGATATGTTCTGCCTCAAAACTGTCGATGCGGTGCTGAACTTCGGAGAACACTGGATTTCCATCTTCTAAATAGAGAGTTTCGTAGATAGTGATTGGCAGTTTCTGGTTAGAAGCAGCAGATTCCATTCTCGGGTCAAGAATAAGTAGCAAAGGAGGAGTATCATTGTGAAATTTGAAAAGATATTGATGTACTTGAAGGATTGCCTCAGTGGGCTCATAGGGAGGTCCTAATGGGATATAAAACCATCCCACGAAATCTAAGTCTTCAAAGCATGTCTTAAACTGCTCTAGTTTGTTTGCAGCCAGATCTTCGTTGATTTTGCCATCAATAACATTGAACTCAAATGATTGCTCGATTGATATATCGCGTCCTGTTTGTTTGCCGATTAAACCTCCAAGTACTAGAGTCACATATTGTTAGCTATCTGTACAATGCGACGATATTCATGGATCTGTCAAACACAAAGCAAAGTAATCTGTCAAATAACGTACATTGCTTCCCTGACAGATGAGCACGAGTATAGTAGTCGGAGATATTGAGAATTGCCAGTGGATGAAGCCCAATAGTTAGATCGGTAGAATGTGCGGACTGATTCCGCAGAACTATCGACGAAGACCGATCAGTTTCCGCAGTAGATGCAGATGCCATACCTAATCAAGCTCTCCTATATGTTACTTTCAGCAATTAAAAGATTGACAAGATAGTGGTGCTGGATTGTTCAATGTAGAGTCGTCGCTGCTGGTCGGTCGAAGTTGTGAGAGTTGAAATCACAAATCACACAAACTCACACTATCGATGACTTGACGATGGATAGTCGATATCAGGAACTCTTTCAAACTGCAAGAAGTCAGAGCAATTTCTGATTTCTCTAATACTCTATGGAATGCAAAATGGATGAAGTAAATGAATTGCCATGGCGACTATTGCGTTTGTCTTCTCCGAATGACGCTGCAGCAGCTCTATTACATCGATTTCGAGCGACCGAGTCCGAATATTCGCTCATTGTAACTGATCTGACACATACATGGATTGATTCGCCAACTCGTTCTGAGATTATTACGCGTGCTAATGCAAGTTTGTGGTAAATGCTTTTATGTGTATTGAAATGCCGGATCTCCTAACTTTTATTGGCTCACAGCAAGAAGAGTGCATCGTGGACGTCTCGCAGCCTTCAAACTTCAAGACCTTCATTGATCGATTATCAGGCGTCTTTATGCAAGATGAAGCAGTCCCTGACACTACACAGCTAGTGGCTACGAAAATTCGAGCAAATGTGGGCTTTTTATAATGAATACTAGTAGAAATCAGTAGCTGACGCTTGCCATATATAGCTTAAGGTGGCCGTTTCCATTGATCTCGCAGGCTCAACGCAACCTCTGATCTGGAACTTTAGATTGGCGCCTATTACTCCCACAGAATATACCAGAAATTTTGTTCTTAGTCTATTTGGAATTGTTAATGGTCTGTGGTATGCTATTCATACTACTTAACTTTCATTCGCTTACATTATGAATCAGCGTTACAACGACAAGTCACTGATCTACAAGCTCTTATCGCCAACAAAGATTTCCATATCAAAGCAATTAAAAGTCAAGTTCAAGAACGGTTAGGATCTGCAGTCGACTATGTACCAAGGAAATCAATCGAAGCTGCGTCTATATTTGACAGAAGCAAGTGGAGTGAGAAGTGGCTATCGCAGCGACGCGATACAGCCGATTATGCCTCAGATATGTTTATTCGGACTGTTTCAGAATGTGAGAATCTTTGGGGTATTACAAGCAATGGGATCATGAGAGTCAGGGAGGGAGAGTTCCTAAGTATTAATGATGGTAGCTTTCAATCTTCATCTACGTTAACTTCTGCCCCGACCATGGCTACTCCAAGTGATACACCGTTACATCGATTGAAGCAATCACCTTTTAAGAAACAACAGCAAAAACTGTCACAGCAATCGAGGAAATCAACTGAAGATAGTGATGCTAAGGATGACGCGACAAATGTAACGTCAGAAGGCCCTATACAAATCGGCCGACGACGGAGGTCGACGAATGACCGGTGCGATGAGAGCGACGCGAACTATGCTGCGCGAAGAAAGGCTAGAAGGAGAGCTCACAGCGACAGCAGTGATGATACTAACGATGATTTGAAAAACATAACGACGAAGAGACAAGAATCAAGCAAGCATCGTCGCGGAGATAGCTCTTCTGACATTGATAGGCCAACCAAATCTAGAGCCAGAGTTTATGACTCTGACAGCGATATACCGACCAGCAAGGACAAAAATATGTTTCGCAGACGACCCGTAATTGCTGCTGATTCAGAATCTGACGACAGCGACTATTCCAACAGGACAAGACCAACCAGCGGTAGACGTGGCCGCCGGAGACCTCGCCGAGGTCCTGATACCGATTCATCATCGAGCGACGAAGCTCCCAGCCGCCGGAAGAATGGAGGCCAAGCAACGAAATCTCCGAGTAAAGTTAGTTTAGTTTATACCCACTGTATATGTAATCTGAAAACTATATTAACTATATTGAACTGCTGTAGGAAAGCGAATCTGACGCACAGCCACCCAGGGCTTTAAGCGAATCAAAAAAAAGTTCTTCCGATAATACATCTCAGACGTCATCGCAACTACCGGCAAAACGCACATTGGAAGAGCTAGTGGCTGCCAAAAACCGAAAGTTGGAAGAATTGAGAGCCAAGCGAAAGACTAAGGCGACCAGATAGCACCGCAATTATTTGCAGAATTAGATGGGGCTTATATGTCTACGGTTTACAGAAATGTCCGAGGTCTCTGGAGGCATCCTATCCACAGAAGGTGCACTAACGCAACGGCAAAAAAGTACCGTTGCATCGCGCGTAATAGAACGTACTATGATCACGGTTCATCTAGCAGTCATCTATTTAGATGTGACGCATTCGATAATTAAATCAAAAGGTCATCCATCTATACACAGCTGTCCAGAAAAGTATATGCATGATGCTAAAAAGCAGAATAGCTTAACTGACCACGTGTAGATGATGCAAAAATGCGTACTAAATGAGAATATCGAAGCAAAAAATGCATAAAGAAAGGGAAGCAAAAAGCCCAGTATATACAGGTTACCCTGAAACGAAACCTTAGATAATCATAAACTCCAACCTCAATGCATAAATAAAAAATAAAAGGGACTAGCTATAAATCATTTCATCATCTAGAATATCGTGAAGTTGTCAAGCTGTTTCTCCAAGAATGGGAGCGTTTGGCATGGCCAGATTCCGACCATTCTACCGGTGTATCGACCGTCAGAGTAGGTTCTGGGAACCAATACCTACCCCTAGGTCGACTGAGAGGGGGCTGCGCCTTTATTAGATGCGGGTCAGGAAATTTCATCGCTTTCTTGTCGGGCGATGGTGTCTTCCGCGATGTACGCATTGAAGAAGGTTGCATAGTATCAATCGATATATCCGGCGCAGGAAACCAATACCGACCGCGATGCACGCGTTCTTGTTCTAATGACTTTCGCGGAGGATGCTGTGCAGGTGTTGTTTCGTCAGACTTTGCTTGCTCTAAAGACTCTCCCGCGGACTGCGATCTTAGAAGTCTTGCTCGTTCTGATGGCTTGATACCTTTAGTTACAAATCCGACTTCCGACTCTCTTCTCCTCTCTGGTGACTCAGACTTCGGTCTCGGACGCAGAAGCGTCGTAGGCGGGGGTAGTGCAGAATTTGAATTTGAGTTAGAATTATCAACTGGTCCAGGTGCAGGAAAAAAATAATCGATGAGATCATTCATTTCCATACCCACATCCGCGGCATGCTCATCGTCATCTCCAGGATCTGCAAGCAAGGTGCTTTTTTCGTCATTAACAGTCTTGCTATTGTGAGCGTAAGCGGTAGAAGAAATATTCGATTTATCAAAGTACGTCGGTGAGAGACGAAACACCTCGGCAACAATGGTCTCAGCAGTCAAATCCGGTACATATGTGACAGTAGCAATACCTAAAATAATATCAGGCTGGTTAGATCGTAGCAGCTTCAGAAACAGCATTATTAATCCTTCTTACCATTGGATATCGCCTTTATGCATAGATTATAGTCTCCAGAGAGTAAAATAACCGGCTTTCCACGCTTCTTTGAAAAATACCAACAGCAATCTAAGATTGAATCATCCCCTTTCAATTTTTCAGTAGAAAGGTGTTCATCTAGTCTTTGGGCCCTGATTGCAGGATGGGAAGTGGCTAAAGCTTTGAAGAGCCATCGAATAACTTGACGAGCAAACCATCCAACGCTATTCTCCGTACCTGAATCGCGTCGAAATGAAGATCCGTAAGCCGACTTTAAACCATCAAGTTCTCGAACAACAGCCATAGGGACCACCAGTAGATATCCGAACTGTTTCTGAAGCTCTGCCAGGTCATCTAGAATTTTTAGGTGCGATATCGCAAAGTTTGTATCAACAACAATGAGAAGAGGCGCGACATCAAAATTCCTGTCCGAAGCCTCAAATGTATGCGGCGGTTGAAACTTATTAGGCAGAGACTATTTCAAATGAAAAATTAATTGCTAAGAATTTGAATTCGAATCTATAAAGCAAAATCTTACCCTTTCAGCCGTGCACGCGGCATCTTCGTGACGAGTAATTTCAACAGCTTCCCGAACATCCTCCAATTCGTCATCATCCAGATCCATCATGACAGCATCTTCGCCTCGAGAAGGATCATCCTGGTAATCCATTGTGGTATATGAGACGAAGTATAGCCTTCGATTCCCCACGGGCTGAAGAGTTCGGCAGAGCACTCATGAAATCCGACCAGAAAAGCGGATTTGTACACCAACTCTCTCAGAGTTGAAGCTATCTCAACAACAAAGTATTTGCAGAATAGTCAGGCGGAATATATAGCAAAAATAGAATATAGCAAAAGATAACGGTGGAAGCTCCAATGAAAAGGCTTCACATCCCGCTCCCAGACTGCAAAAGGTGCGAAAATGAACACATCAGCGAGAGAAGGCCACCCCAGCAAATTTGTTTAAAATAGAACTTTAATCTAGAGAACCTCAACAAGCGCGTCATATCGGCTACCTCTGCAATCAGAAGGTCGTCAACTCGACCAGCCCATTATCTGTATATATCAATTACCGAATACCATCGAACCGACAGGTCTGCTACTTTTAAAATGAATTACGCTCTTGTTATAGCGATATGTCTGGTGGCATATTTCCTGATCCCGGTGGTACTCTACTTTCTGATCCCCAAAGATCCACAGATCAATCCGCGGAAGAGAGCCATCGTGCTAGTCCTCGGAGACTTGGGACGGTCTCCGCGAATGCAGTATCATACTCTTAGTTTGGTGGAAACTGGATTTGCTGTTGATTTTTGTGGTTACACTGGTATGTTCTGAAATCTCCATGGATCAAGGAGTTAAACTGACTCGTCGTCAATAGAGACTGCACCTCTTCAGTCAATTACTGAGAATCCTGATATTTCTATCCACTCAATTCGTCCCGCTGAGGAACTTAATTTTTTAGTTCTACCATTTATTTTCCGAGCACCTTTAAAGGTGATATATCTTACTTATCAGCTCTATTACCTGTTGAAGTCATTGAAGGGTGCCGAGTATCTTCTTGTTCAGGTACGTAGAGTAAAAATGAGTAGCCTACCTATCGTCTCAGTTCTAATATTTTATAGAATCCTCCCTCATTACCGACTCTGCTAGTTGCATATATTTTTATTACTATTCAGTCCAGACGTACAAGATTTATAATTGACTGGCATAATTTTGGATACACTGTGTTGGCAACAAAACTTCAATCCGACACTCATATATACGTAAGAATCAGCAAATGGTATGAGAAGCAATTTGGACGGCTCTCATTTGCCAATTTCTGTGTTACCAAATCGATGGCAGACGTTTTAATTAGAGATTTTGGACTCAAGTATGTAGAATAATGCTTTGCAGATTGGGATTATTGTGTTAACATGTTCATGAATAGCTCGTTCCGAATTATCCCTCTACCTGATCGTCCGGCTAGACAGTTCCAAACGCTATCTCCTGAGACAAAGTCCAAACTATTAACAACTAGTGAACACTTTGCGGAATTTAACCCTCAGACTGATAGACTCTTAGTTACGTCGACATCATACACTCCCGACGAGGACCTTACAGTTTTGTTGGATGCCCTTTCGCAGTATGATGTCAGTTCAACCAAGTCGGTTCCATTACCTCGTATTATGACTATCGTTACTGGAAAGGGTCCAATGAAAGAAGAATTTTTAGAAGAGGTTAACAAGCGCTCGTGGAAGAATGTGACTGTCCGAACCGTTTGGCTTTCGGCAGAAGAGTATCCACTGGTCATCGGCGCTGCAGACCTTGGGGTTTCGATGCACCTATCTACATCAGGGTTGGATCTACCAATGAAAGTCTTGGATATGTTTGGATGTGGAGTACCCGTGCTTGCAAGAGATTTTCCTGCGTAAGTGCTTTGTCTTTTCTCATCATGCATGCCTCGGAAACTAATCAGTTTTGTGCAGATTATCCGAATTGGTACGCAATGGACGAAACGGATATAGCTTTAAGACAGTCGACGACCTGGCTAGGCTACTAATGGATCTCTTTACGAGCCCTGATAAGATGCTAGGGATTCGTAAAGGCGCCAAAGTGGAATCGGGGAACAGATGGAATGAGACATGGCGTATCACAGCAGGTCCTATTTTCCACATACCCAACAAAGATGATCTGACTGAGATATATAGCAGCAGCAGTAGCGATGACTAAATGCTGACTTGTGGTGATGTCTTGCCAGGCTAATGGTATTATGTATAACTTATATATATTGTGTAAATTTTGAAGGCGTCATCGATTAATTACAGCATTTTGACTTGAATGGTTTTTAATTGATTGCAAAGGAAAAGCAATTGAAGTGGAGATCGTTGGTAAGTAACTAAATAATCATCGAGGCCGCCTTATACAGGGGCGATTCTGATTCTGCCTGACGATATTCTCGGAATACAATTATTAGTTCCTCTCCACTCTACTTTACCGTAGCCTCGATAATTAAAGGCACTATCACTAATTCTTATTCACATCCAATTTCTCCAACCTATATTGCATCTGGCAGAAGAATATGCATATTGTACTCGGCTCTCAGGTCCGGTTCTTCTTATGTCTGTCTCTGGTTTCGCTCTGCATTTCCTGTGCGACAGTTGCGCCAGACGATACCCAAATTTCCGAACTCAAGTCCATATCCAACATCACTTCATCCCTAATGAGTTTAAACACCACCGATATTTCCGTTGAAGAAATGGCTGATGTCTATCCTAAGGTGTTCACTCGAATGCATTCGCTGCGGGACAGGTATATCGTAGTGTTTGCTGATAACCTGGACAAGAGCAGTATTGCCTCTCACTTCTCCTGGCTCGACTCTCAGATTTCATACTCTGGCCATGGACTTCGTCAGCGTGTACTTAAAAGATTTGACGGTCGTTTGATTCGAGGTTATTCTGGATCATTTCTCCGATCGTTTGTGTACAAGATCGCAATGAGACCGGAGATTGATTATGCCGAAAATGAAATTGTGTTTCAAGCTATCGAGGTTCAAGAGGGCGCACCGTATAACCTTGCAAGGCTATCACATAGAGAAACTCTGACGAATGAGACTGTGAACGTATTTGGTTTCCATTCTGATCCGGGCGCTGGCGTTACTGTCTACATTCTAGACACTGGTATTGTGCCTGGTCATGAGGTAGGATATCCGCCATAATAAGGCACGGTTCATTCTAACTTGCTCATTTTTGCAGGAGTTCACTGGTAGAGCAACATTAGTTAACCTTGTTCGTATGTCATTCAATACGGATATCGTCGGACATGGAACCCACGTTGCCGGAACTACAGCGGGAGTGACTTACGGCGTTGCAAAGAATGCTTCCATAGTAGCGGTTAAGGTAGTACCTACCGAATCGCTCGTTTGTATCAAGAATAACTTATTAAATAATTAGGTATTGAATGATCGTGGATCAGGAACAACATCAGATATTATTTCGGGATTGGAGTATGTCGCAAATCAACAAGCAGTGAATGGCGAGCCTACCGTCATCAACATGAGTTTAGTAAGTTGAACAAATTTCTAGAAGATTTGACTGGTACTTACTCTATTTACAGGGAGGATCTCGAAGTTCTGCGCTTAACCAGGCCGTGCGCACAGCTGTCGAGCAAGGTATACACGTGGTCGTTGCTGCAGGAAATAGTGGAACAGACGCCTGCTCGACTTCCCCAGCTAGCGAGCCATCGGTCATGACAGTCGGTGCAAGCGATATCAACGACGCGGTTGCTTCGTTCAGTAATATCGGAAGCTGTGTGGATATTTTTGCTCCAGGAGTCAATATTTTATCGGCTTGGAATGCCGATAATACGGCGACACGTCAATTATCAGGTACATCAATGGCTTCGCCACTTGTCGCTGGATTGGCCGCATATCTACTTGCTAAAAATCCGAATGCTTCTGTGACCGACATCCAGCAGTCGGTAAGCCATCTTTTTTAAAGCTTTCTTTGTCTATCTTATATCTCGGATTCTAACAATGTACAGATCAAAAACTTAGCATCTGAGGGAGTACTCATAAATGTCCCCTCTATACCGTATGGCACCCCCAATAGCATTGCTTTCAACGGATACGAATTCCTTGAATAAGCTGAATCTTTTGTCTTGTCCAAAAATGTCTTTTTTCTGCATGTTAATAATCCTGCTGCTGTTCACTGGTTCTCTGTTTCTACATTCTTATTCCAATTCTGATGCTCTGCATTTATATCAATGATATCAATCGTCTATACTCGATCGTTGATCCAGTATGCAATATTTTTTAAAAAATGTAAATGGTTCATTATTGCGTTGCACTTGCAAAATAATCCTGAACCATATTTACATTCAATCTAACAACCGCAAGCAACCCAGCAAGTGCACCAGAAAATAAAATCCAAAGATGCGTATATTTGAACAACTGCAAAGAATAATAACAAAAAGTAAATAAACCCAGAATGAAACTCCATTTCTTGCTTTACAACAAAAAATTATAAACCTAAGCACAGCTTGTGACATTCAAATACAGCCACACAGCATCACTCGAAACGTCCTCAAGTGCTTCCTTCAATTCACGCGAATGCTCTAAAACAGGCGCCGTTGTTTCTAAAATATCCATAAACAGTAACTCCTTCATCCGTGTATTACGCACAACTGTCGTCAAGTAATCCGTCATCGCTTTATATAACTGCGCTGAGCGTGAAAACTTGCCTTCTCTAGACCGAGGAATTTGCTTTGGAAAGAGCGGCTTCAAAGTTGACCCCCAAATTGACTCGAATCTGGAGCTCATAAAGTCACCAGAGTATTTGCTGAAATCACCCATAACTTGTAGTGTCGCGATAACGACATGAAGTTCCGCATCCTTGAGCTTAGGGACTAGCGAGGGCCAAATATCATTTATAATCGGTAGAAATTCTTTCTGGGTAGTGGCCAGAACAGGAATTCCCACATGCAGAAGCTCTAAAAGCTGATACCTGAGAGCTGCAGAGGCATGCGAGAGATAGTGACGCGTCAGTAAAACAATTCGTTTAACTATATTATACCACGGCCTCGGCAGGGGTGATTCCCACTTTTCAGGGGGATCGGATGGGTGCTCGTCACGCTGATCTAAGTCTTCCGTGATCTTATCTGCTGCAGATTCTTTCGGTTTCCCTTCCTTGATATCTCTTTGATCCTTCTCAACAGTTTCATTTTCAGGCTCATGAAGCTCAAAATTAGGCGGTCGTTGGAGTTCTGCGAGTAGTCCTTCTAAATTCCACACTCCTTCACGTTCGAGGCGAGGCCGATCCTCCAAACTGAGAGTTGAAGTCATATAAGCAATTGAAGTCTCTTCAACTACTGCCTTCAAGGCCTCAAAAAAACCTTCAACAAGTCGAGAATATCCATGAAAGTTATCAAGAAGTGAAAAGATAGACGCTACAATATCATCTAAATATTGGATAGCATTGGAGCCTGCGAGCTTGATCAAGATTGAAAGAATTTTCGGTGTTCTGGGGGATATATCAAGAGTATTGATCTTTAGAGAAATGGCATCCAAAACGTAGTCGACATTCTTGACGAGAAGTTCGCTAACGGACTCATAACCACATGACAATGATATATCATGCAAAGCGATATAAGCGTGTTGCCGAATATCAAGTGATCTGGAAGCAACCACATTCAGAATGGGGAATAAAACGTCCATGAGCACGACCTTAAACTCTTCTCCCATAATATCTGCAGAGAGTGCGATTCCCTCTAGTGATAGTCTCATCAAAGTGTTCTCATCATCTGTCATGTCGTCCTCATCCATCTTCTCTTCTATCAATAGCAGCGAGGTTTCGTTTAGCTGTTCTGAAGCCTGAGAAACAAAAACTACAGTTTCATAATCTTCAAATAACTCAGTGGACTTTCTAGACCCCTGGACAATATGAATATACATCCAGTAGGCAACCTGTTGGGCCCTTACATCCCTTCCTGAATCAATAGCGACTTGAACGCACTCATCTGCGATTGTACGGAACATTAACGAAGCTCCAATAGCCTCTAAAACCTTTTCGAGTTCCTTTGCCGTCTTCTGACCAACGATTTTTTCAATATCTAGAGGTGGAAAATCGAATTTCCCGTCCGCCCTTGGAACTAAACCGGAACTAACTGCATCTTTCTGGAACACTAGCAGGTCAGTAGAAGTAGAAACATCAGACGCTGAGATTATTGACCGAGTGGGAGAAGTCAACGTTACAGCAGAAAAGAAATTTGAAACTATAGACTCTTCGATAGCTCCCATCTCCGCCTCCCACTCAAGTAAAAGTTCAAGTCCGATTTTCATTTGCTGCAGCATTGTACTTTTCGTTTCGTCGTCATGTAAAGCTAGCGTACGCTGTAAAGACATTATCCAATCGTATACTGCCAATTTCACTAGATCTTGAGCCTCAGGTTTCTCGCGACCGAACGTTTGCATAAAATCCCAGCTATCGGAACTTATATCTTCGTCCGAATCGCAGCAGAAGAGAACGACCGTAACTAACAATACTGCACGTGCGTTATCCAAGCTATCAAAGCATGTACGAAGCAACCGAACACAAAATCCCTTAAGTTCAGACCGAACCTCTATGCGATGATGGGTTCGCAGCGCTAGAACAGGTTCCAATGCTAGCTTCACTTGACTCTTAGTAGCTTTAAGCCAGCTAGGTGTTCTAATGTCTGACGGAGCTCTAGGATTCCGACTAGATTCGGAGGAAGAAAAGATAGAGTACTCCGAGTCTTCTGCGCTGGCATGAGCCATTGGAATCGATCCAGGTTCTCCAGAGCTAAATGACATTGCGGGACTGGGTGTTGACGCGACATAGTCAAAGTCCACATCTGCCAAACATAATGCCAGGAGAAGTCCCAGCAACTCTGAAACTTTGACAATAACTTTATAGTGTGTCTTCCTCATACTGGGAATGAGCATATTAGAGAGTGTAGAAACGCATCCCGGTAAGAAACTGGCGAGTACGTCGCCCTCCCCAATCACTGTAACTAGGAGTGTCCGCAGTGCATCGATGGCTGCGCAGCTGCAGTCAATATCCGTAGAGTCAATTGCAATTTTTAATAACACAGAAACGGCATGACCAAGTGTAGGAATCTCGCTGCATTCCTTATAGAATGTACGCAGAGTGCGCGATGCGGACGATGAAATGAATAGCACATTCAGAGCCATGCATCCACAGCGCTTCGTTTCGTCAGAGATATATCTACCACCATTGATGTTCTGTTGAGGGGGATCGAGCAAGAGGATTAAAAGTATCATAAGTTGCTTGAGCATTTCCACCTGCAGATTCTTACCCCAACCGTTCCTGATCAAGAGTTCTATGCACTGTAGGACCAATTCTGTCGACCTATCATCCAGTTTGTCACGCAGACGGAGTAAATGCGAGAGCGGAAAGAATACATAATCGCAAAGTTGAGGACTGAAAACATCTGCGGGTATGCCATTCAAGGTGTGGAGTAGGTCTTCTAGGCCATCTACGATTTTGAACTTATTGGCCGCAGTCGTGTCACGAGTGAGTGAGAGAGCTAGCTGTGACAGCGGTACACACACTTTTTTTGCCTAGAGATAGCCAAATGTCAGCTTAAAAAATCATTACAAGAAAAGAGCCGAAATAAGAAGAGGATAGAATACCTTCCGAAACGCATCGCTCTGCGGTCTATCCACGCCATCCGCACCGATCCTACTACCGTCGCTAGTGATCATACTTTCTTCTTTGATCTGCTATGACGGCAGAAACGAACTAGCTCATTCCCTGGAAATAAACAAACGGCAACTCAATATTCACTTAAACAGAGGAAGAGCGGGAGCGTAAACAGGAGGCTCTGGGACGACTCAAGCTGGGAAATAGTGCCCGACGCGCATGCAATCGGAGATTATATACCACTTTACCTTGTTGCTGGCATTCGATTTAAGTTAAGGTTTGTGTCTTACCTAACCCTATGACCTTGTGGGCTTTGCTCTTACATTTACGCAAATACACCCTGCATGTAACAAGTCTGATTTGATAACGAGCTTGATTTCCTTTGCTCGAAATCTTGTATAATATCACAACCGCTCTTCTTTCTCTCAGACAGTCCTTTTGATGATTTTTAGTACTTCAGATTAAGGTCGAAATTGTGATCTCAAGCTCGTCCTGCAAATCGCCCGCATTGAGTATGGAGCATGTCAAGGTCCTTATTCAGTATGTGTCGAGGTCTTTCTACGATACTCGGCATATAATAGTCCTGGATGCGATTTTAAGACATAACATGTGGGTTTTCTTGAGTAATTTTGATCTGTTCAACTTATTTACTTGCCTGGTAGTCTAACGGATGATGACCTATCGCAAATGGTTGGTATCCAGAAGAAAGAGCTGCACAAAATCTGTGCAAAGCTTCGTGACGACAGACTGTTGAAGATGTATGTTGCACTGCGCTTGCGTTTTTAAATATAATTAAAGCTTCTGACTTTTTAAAAATCTAGCCATTCGAGAGCCGAGCCCAAGGAAGGACAGCAACGACCGATACAACGGACTTACTACTACATCCAATACCGCGAGGCCGTTGATGCAATCAAATGGCGTGTCCACAAACTAGGAGAGACGTTCAATGATCAGATGAGAAACGTGCGCATACTTTCGACGATTAATGACTTACACGAGAGACTATGTTAACGTATTCTGATTCAGGACGTGGATCGTCAAGGTTACGCTTGTCCTTTGTGTAAGCGACGTTACAATGCGATGGAAGTTTTACCTTTACAAGCGCCTGATCTATCTGGCTTCATATGCGCGGATTGCGGCACTGTTTTAAGCGACGACGACGATAGCGATGAACTGAAAGTCAGCCAAGAGCGATTAGCTAGGCTCATGTCCCAAATTCGCCGAATTATCGACACATTGAAGAAAATCGATGATACCTATATCCCGGAGTAAGTCATACTGCAATCTCTGTTTTTGTGCTCGTATTTTTTTGCTAACTCCTTTTTGTAGTAACGACTTCGACAGCTCTCTGAAGACCGCCATCTCCACAAACATCGACACGAAACACACCGAAACAGATTCCGTTGGATACGCTGCCAAGGGTATCAACAGCAACTCTCTTTCCCTTGAAGTCGATCTATCCGGTGAAGGCAATGAAAGGGCCAAGAAGGCCGCTCTGCAAGCGAAACTCGAAGAATCTACCAATAATGCATTGCCTATCTGGTACCAGAAGAGTACGATTGAGAGTGAATTAGAAACCGCAAATGGGGACGTTAAGCCTGAAGAAGCTGCTGAATTGGACTCCAAAGCCGGTATTAAGACCGATGAAAATGCAAAGTCTCTTGATAGCGCCGTTCCGGCTGTCGCTGCTGACGCGGAAGATGCGATTGCTGCATACTACAACAGCTTGCAGCAGAACGATGATGATGAGGACGATGAGGACGATGATGATGATGACGATGATGATGACGACGACGAAGACGATTTTGAGGAAGTTGAGGTTTAATAAGCATTATTATTTGACTTAACTTACTTGTTTAAGTTATTTATATTATTTGCATCGTTTGTTTTTTATGTATATATTTTTGGTTCCAATTTTTATCCACTTTAATTGAAAGATTGAACATTATTAAAAAAGACAGATGCGTGGAATTACATTAACAACGCAAATAAATATCATAAATATTTTGTACAGATCTAGAAATCCATGAATTGAATCATATCGTCTAGCAAATCCAAAAACTTTCGAACAGCGGAGTAAGCAATCAACGTGCTTATAAATACTTTGGATGAAATCCGTCCCGTCTCTTCTTATACACAATATATGCAGCAACAATACCTCCCTGAATGAGAACAAAGACAAATACTGCCGCCCAAATGCTAGGACCACCTTTCCTTATTGCTTCTGAGATTGTGTCTGGAAGAACACCAACAAGAGAAGATGTATGCTCTTTGATAACGGCGTCGAATTTATCCAACTTCTCCGTTAATCGGGTGATTTCAGAAGCGATGTTCTGCTTGGTACTTTCGTGCATGCTGGCAGCTGCACCATGGAATTGAGCTTCAGTTCGGCCAACCATTGATTCTATGCGACCACTTGAATGATGTTAATTATGAACTCAGAAGTATGGCAAATTATAAGCGGGACTTACAGCTTCTGATCTAATCGCTCTATCAAAGGCTTAATAGAATGCAGAGACTCAACCTCATCTCGTAGGGTAACTATCTTTTGCGTCGACATCTCGAGCAGCTTTTGCAGTGCAGCAACTTGGTCCGTCTAAAACTTGTCGCGTTAATCAGATCAGTAGTAGACGAAAATGATAGTCCATGCTTACTAATTCCTGCATGCCAGCTTCTGAGACCATCGGTCGCTGAGATTGTCTCTGAGGTGGAACCTGAGGGGTGTCTTTTCTGGTGGGCGGAGGTTGATTCAAGTTCACTCTCTGAGCAGGTGGATCTCTTTTCGCAGTTGAAGTACCAGTTGTTGATAAAGAGAAAATCTCAAAACTGTCGGGATTATCGAATGAAGCACCGGAGACTCCTAAGAAGTAGCCTGATGGAAGCTGTATGTCATGCGACTCAAAGCAAGGACGACCATCAACTTCGACCTAGATTGTTTGAAATTAGCAGTCAGCTTCATGTGCTAGATCATTAGCAAGGAAATAGTTAAGGTGTACCTTCACCAATTCGTGACCGACGGTCAGTTTTAGTTTAATCATTGATCCAGTATTTCTATATCTCAGCTGGCATTGATCAAAAGCCTGAGACTGGGGCGACGGTAAAGAAGCAAATCCGATAGTTCCATCGTTCAGATGTCCACGAACTTGTCCTTGTCCTCCAATCGAATCGATCGTGATTCCCAAACCATCCCAATAATCTCTGCCACCATACACAGGACCTTCGTCTCTAGATGCGGCATACCAAAGTGCCATACCACCACTCGGTCTGTCGCTTCCAGATACTCGGAAGACAATTTCAAGGGTCCATTCGGTGTACGGAACTGACTTCTGCGACCAAACTGCACCCGATTGACCCTGTTCGCCAGGAGAAGTCAAGAAGATGCGATCCGATTCGAGTTTGACAGAACCCTGCTTGTCCCAGCCTAAATAAGAGTCAGAAAAACAGCAGACAGATAAAATTATGCTGTAATTGACTTACCACTAACAGTGTGTCTATCCGGAGACAGCGGCGTAGGTAAAGACAAAGCAGCATCGCTGGCCTCTACGAAACCACTCTTTGCCGCCAGCAGGGCAATTGCAGTAGCAAATATTCGTCCTGATATCAGCCCAACCATTATGGCATAAGGCTATTTAAATGATTATGCAATTAATATGACGCAAGACGCAGAAATGTACTTCCCCCGCGTACTCTTTGTGTGTTTTTCTATGGCGTAGCGAGGGCCTCTTGAAACTTAGTGGGATAATAAAGCACTCCTTGCGTGAACACCCTAACCCTCATTCTCATCCCAACCGGCAGCTGCCAAACATATCGCAATCGATGGCACTATAGTGAGAAATAGAATCTGCTTTTTTCATTTATTGATAATGACATATATTTAGCGCTCGAATCCCCACAGTTAGCAGATCGTGGTGGCTGGCACTACATCATCGAGTCAACTACAATGAGGTAAATTGTCGGGTTAGGTCGTTGTGCGGCTCTAGTCTTTGGATATTTCGGCAGACTTTGTATGCTTCGTGCTTCGACTGACATCGAAGATATCTGTTCATTTATCGCCACAGGGTAAGAGTCAGGATGATCGACGCAGATGATACGAAACGAAAGGACGGAGCAGTGAATGATGCAACAGGCAATCATGCGCAGCTATCCCTAACTGGAACGAAACGACATGCCGATGAATCCAATTCAGCGACCCCAAAAGACCCTCCACGAAAGAAGAAGGTATTCTCTTTAGGTATTCATTAATAAATTTGCTTTAATACTTTGTGCAGTTGTTGAGTGAATTAGAGAACTGACTTGCTTTATATCGCATTGTAGGCCTTGTTTCCGAAGACACCAAGCCAAAACCCAGCCTTCTTCCTCTGCCAACGCTCCCTACAGGAATGTACGAGCCGTTACTATTGACAGACCTACCGCCACTTCCGAAAATTGATATAACCGGAAAAGAACCAACTCCAGATCCGAAAGCGCAGTCAGCACCTTTACCAAATCTTGAAGAAGCTGCTGGAAATCCGAAAGATATGGACAGTCTAGCTAAGGAAATTGGATTAAGTGATCAAAACCTTCAAATTCTACAAGGTCGCCATAGACGACGAGATGCGCCGATAAACATTATTGATTACAACGTCGATCAGCAATATAGCTACAATCAAAGTTTGATAGAAGCAGGAGCTATTCAAACCGTGCAGCCTGTGAAAGGAATCGCTTCCGGCAAGCACCAACTGCGAACTTTGATCAGCTCTGCAAATTTACAAAGAGAGAGTTTAGAGGAAGCATTTGCGTCTGGTAAACGGAATAAGAAAGAATCAGGAGCAAAATATGGGTTTTAATATGGATTGCCTTTGTATGATTATGGAGTCTTGGGAGTGTCAAATTTGTATATAAATAGCATGCAGATAATGGAATGCATTTAAACGAGAACGTATCATATCGATAGTCCATTTTTAGGAATTAAAGCGAAAATTAGTCATCCCAATTTTATGAAAAGCAATCAAGTATAAGAAAACGGAGATACCAACAAAAGAGCTTAGCCAGTACGCCAAAAAAAACAGCCAGTTGCAAAACTCCGTATTGTCAAAAGGGGCAAACGCACAAAAAAAGCAGGTCAACAGAACTAATTGCACAGCAACAAAATTTACAGCTTTGATTATACAACTATGCAACTTCCAACTATATATCGAACACTTAACTCTTCATACTTTGAACTTCACTGTCCACATTCGCTTTAGCCACGCTTATCCAAGTCTGTCTTCGTTTCGGTAAATCATTATCAAGGCTATTTTGTATACCGACATCGCGGTCTCGGATGACAAGTGCATAAAGGACGTGGCTAACTTTCTTATTTATGTCTGTGTATTGATCTTTGGTAATCTCCCCAGATCGGTAAAATGGCCTTAGCACATCCCTCACAATTTCTTGAGTCTGTGTCTTTTCTTCGAGTGTCAATTGTGAGGATATAGTAGCTGTAGCCGAGAGACCTGAATTCATTCCTGCAACAAGGGATGATGCCATCCCAACGTCAGTTATTAATGTCATCCTTGGAGGAGACGACATCTGATGGTTGAGAGTAGTCACAGGTGTGAGAACAGGTGATTTGGGATCAGCCGGCGGAGACGGTATTGTTCCTGGCGACGGAGCAAGTATCGGTGAACCCGAAGGAGATCGAAAAAATTTATGAGGGGCCATCGAACCAGGACTACCAATAAGAGGAGGTGGCGACATGGACCTAGGCGTGGGTAGAGTACCGTCACCCGATGGCAGACGACCATTAGCTAAATTAGCTAAATGCTTATCAGCAGATGGAGTTGGCGGTCTTCTGATATCCTTTAATAACGATTTCATCAAGGAGTGGCCTTCGCCATTCGCTGTAGTTGCTGTTGTCATTGCAACAGCCGTGCCAGACTGCACTTCAGATGGCTTAGGATCGACAGCATGATCTGCATCAGCGACCTCACTCTGTCGATGTGAAATCCGAGGCCTCTTGAATTTCCTTGAAGCATCAGGCGACTCAGAGTGATCACTTTGCTCCAAAGTAGTAGATGCGCGCTTCGAATGCCAATCAGCAAAAGTCCGAGATGGACGATGTTTCACTCCAGGAGTAGGAGGATGAGCAGTATCTTCGAGATCTAAAGCTTGCTCCAACATATTCCATGAATCCACCATCTCAGGAGTCTCCTTGACATCATCGGCTCCAGAATTGAAGAAGAGAGGGGCAGTGCTTCGGAAATAAGATGGCCCTCCATTTGCTTCTGCGATCCGAAGGCGAAGACTCCAAACTTTCCAGTCATCAGCTTCCCTTTGCTCTCGCGACCTATTAGTCCGCCGTCGCCGTCTGCCACCTGGTAAAGATCCAGCTTCGTCATCCACGTTAGGATTGGAGATCTCCTGTCCTTCTTCAAGATCCCGATTCAGTCGATCCCATACGAGCTGCCACGCGCGATCCCATTGCCGACTCCTTCCATTCAACCGAGGAGTTCCAGAATTTATCCGTGTTCGGGCGCGGGTACGCGTCGGTCTAGTCGCACGCGCACGATGAGTAGCTCTAGCAGATCTCGTATTTGCCTCTCTCATGACAGATTCTGTGACAGCATGATTATCGATGCAAGAAGCACAATACCAAGCATCAGCCGGAACGCCATCCATTCCTAAACAGCTGGCATGATATGGTGCGTCGCAGGAATCGCATAATAATAATTCGTCTTCACGACCGCCGAAATCGCATACAAGGCATAAGCAAGGCGCTTCATCTTCGAAATCAAGGAGTGACTCGTCGAACGTGTCATCATTTTCAGCAGCTTGAACCTTTGTCTCCACGGTATATGAATCCATTACAGGTCCTGAGAGCAATCATTAGTATTCCGCAAACATCAAATAGCTTGGTTATAGAGAGAAGCATACCTGATACCGTATGTAGAATCTCAATCACATTAAAATTGGTTCGACACGTTGGACAACCTAAGCAAGGAAAGCCATGAGTCAGTTAAGAGTTTTTCACAAAAAAAAAAGAAGGCTATCAAACATACTTGTAGCTTGCTCGATCCACATCTTAATGCACGAATTGTGAAGAAGATGCCCGCAAGGTACTATACGCGCTATGTCGTTCGTACCATCGTAGACAGCAAGCTGTGTAGCTCCGTCGGGGGAATCGACAGAGCTGTCAATCTGCCGTTCCAGAGCCTTAATAGGCTTATAGTCGACTTCCTGCCCGTCTTCGAGTCTGGGATCCTTCTCAGCGGGGAGGGCCAGCAAGCAGATAATGCACGGGTACTCCTCCATCAGATATAGTTCCCCAGCTTAAGAGGTTCAGGGCGCTGAAATGATGTGATATCTTTACGATTTCTAGTTCGTTCTTCTCGCAAAAAAATACAAAATATTCCTCGGTACTATAAAAGAACGCACAAGGGCATCATAATCTGTGAATTTGTCTTGAAGGGAGGTAAAAAGCGACATGTTTGGGAGAGGGGAGAGAGGGGAGAGCCAGGTCCTGTTTAACGTTGGCGGGCTTTATACCCAACAGCCTGTACCACAACCGTGCGACGTCTATGCCTCAAATCGAACAGTGTCAGTATGCGCCTCTAATTCTTGACTGACCAGTTTCGCTGGGCCATAATAGCATGCTGTGATACAACAGGCGCACGTTGACAGATATGAAACCTACATCGGAAATATTCAATACGCGCAGGAGTAGATCTCTGTGCTTTGGCATCATCTATAGCCAAAGCAGCAGCGTACAGCGCACCCAATTCACTACGAGTCGGAAACAACCAAATTCAATCACAGCGGCGGTATAGACCATTCAGCAACCATCCATCCTCTCTATTGCTGACTAAACACGCACTGTTGAATGAACGATCTCATGTAGATTGTAATTATTGAATATTTTGCAAAGTGTATATTACCCCACGGGATCCCTAACCTTTTTCATTTATACAAGAAATACAAAAACAAATGCTATTTTCCCATTTAAACCTCAGACAACTCTCTCAAACGACGGATGGTAGATCTGACGGTAGCGGCGTTGGTAGTACTACATTATACCTGTTAGCAAAAACCAATACATATACAAAAAAAATTCATGATCACTTACGAAAGGGTGTAAGCACCACCAGCCATGGTCTTGCAGCACGACTTGCACTTCCAGATACCAGTAGCAGTTCTCTTGACTGACGTCTTTCCGCAGAAGGAGCAGAGGTAGCGCGAGTGCTGCTGAATTTCAAGCTTCTTCGTTTGTCTTCGGAGCGACGAACCCTTTATATTTCCATGTTATTATCTCCAATGCCAACGAATTTCCGTTACTAAAACCACTATTAAATGAGGGCACATACGTATCTGACACCGTACTTTCCGGTGATTCCGACCTTCTTAGTGCGCTTAGTCCTACATAATCCATTGTCAGTACACATGAAACGTCGATTAGCAGCGACACCGCTGATTGAACTGGACCGAAACAACAAACATTTTGTAATATAGGTGGAATTCTAAAATATAATTAATTAGTTCAGCCGCTTCTTCGAGATCTGTAGCTTGTATCAAGCGCACAATACGTACCGTTTCTGTTATGGGCGAACCTGAGGAGTGGAATCGAGAACGGCAGGCTTCAAAGTCGAGATAGAGGCAGCGGGCAGGCGCCGCAGGGATGATACTGCGCGTGACTGCTTGTTTTTCTCTGACTGCTTTATTGTAGGGTTTAATTAGCCCTAAGAATTAATATCACGTGAATTATAGTGTTACTTAAGTGTCACAATCGCTCACAATGGATCACAATATCGAAAACTGCGCACCTGACTGACTACCGCATTTATTTTGATAAGGTCATTCTTGTTCCTCCACACGCACCTAACCTGCCATGGTAGTGAGCGCCCATCAGATGGATGCCGTATCATCGCTGCCTTCACTGAAGTGGCGATCTAGTTCAGAAACAATCAAAGGCGCAGCAGCAACTTCATCAGTTGTCAAACTTTCCACGAATATTGATGGTGATTCGGCCGACGGCGCACCGTTGCTCGTGACCCCATTGCGATTTGGTATCGTGCAACCAAAGCTCTATCGAGGGCTCTATCCACGGAAGCTGAATTTGCCATTTCTGAGAAGACTTAAGCTTAAGACAATTTTATCACTTACTCCGGAACCGTTAACTGAAGAGATCCAGCAATTTTGTCACGATGAAGGAATCAACGTCATCCATATTAAGATCTCAAAGTCGAAGAAGAAGGACGTGCCGATTACCTACAAGGAAGTCACGCAGGCTATCGAGGTATGCCATTAGTTTTATACATAAGCTAGTTAGTCAGAACGGGCAGCTAACGTCTATTTCTCTAGATTATCATCAGCCAGCAACATGCTCCATTATATCTTCACTGCCTAAACGGTAGTCAGACGACCAGTCTCGTTATCGCCTGTATTCGCAAACTTTCATTCTGGCGTACATCGTCAATATTTTCCGAATTCAGCTACTTTTCCGAAGTTACCGCCGCAGATCACAAATTTGTCGAAGAGTATACTGCTGAAATTCAATTACCGAACGATCCGGTTAATTGGATATGGATGGGCTTATCGCGGAAGGGTGTGGTGGATAATCATCCTACTGTCAAGTTCAAGCACGCAGAGGGTTCAAAAGACAAGGAAGAAATTATCGAGGAAATAAGTAGATGACGAAACCGCCACTTGTTTGTATATACTTATTCGTATGCATAATAGTGATTATTGGTTGTGTTTGTAAATATGTCAAGTGTTAATGTGTTCATATTATATATATATATTGTGTTGTTGTTCTGGGAACGGGTTGTTTTGGGCGTCGCTGTACGTGTTATCTGCATTTTGGCCATTTTGGAGAATTATTTCCGTATTGGGTGAAAACCCCTTGCGGGTTTGGAGTACAATTTTGGGCATTTCCTATCAATAAATCGTTTATTATTACAGGTATATACCGTATACGGTGAAGTGACCCGTATATCACATCATCATCATTATTCAACAAAACCAATCATCGCTTTTACTATAAAAACACGGATAAAGGAATAAAATCCACGTACTCGCAACGGAGTAAAAAAAATTACGTCATACTCTCCGCAACGTCTTTCTTTCTCCAAATCGTCCACGTTCTTGCGTAGTATCATAAGCGCGAATAAGCCGTGATTGTCCTTCATCTGCTTGAGAGAATGCAAATCCTCTTTGTTTCCTCATTCGTTGAACTTGCCGGACTTTTCTAATAGCTTTTTGGAATTGCTCCATGCGTGGTCGATAATCGGCAATGTTATACTTTTGAATTTCTTGTACGTGGTGATAAGATTGAGGGAAGTACATTCTCTTCGCGTACTTCCAAGTAAAATCTCGGAGTAGGCAGAGCATAGGAACAACCACAATCATAGCCCAAAACGACAGCGACGGATACAGGTGGGCCAACAAACCGTCATACTCAAGCGAAAATCCAAGGAGTGGGGCGACAGTACCATAAATAGGGAAGAAAATAAGCCATAGAATAAATGAACCTGGGATGGCTAGGACAGTCCATTTTGTCCACAGGTTGGTGACAAGTGCAGCTTTTCCCAAAACGGTCACAATACAAGCAGTATACATTGCTGTTCCCCAGACCCAATGTCCACTGATGTATCCCGCTCTCTCGCGAAAGTCTCCGGGATAAGTAAAAATTCCTCCAATGTATAGAAGAACAGAGTGCAAAAAGCCATTAAAAATCCAAGCCCAGAAGGTTTTCACATTGAACTATGTGATGGGTTAGCATCGAATTTCTATGATCGAGGTCAAACCAAAACAAAATCAAACTTACAAATCTTCCTTGCTGGCCGAGCTGGTATAGTTGAGGATACCGGTCAAGTAATCTAGCATTCACAAACTGATCAAAAACTCCAAGTACAAATGGAGGCGCCACAGTGAAAAATACACTGTAGAATGTAAGACTCCACGACTCGAAGATGACTTGACCAGAGTATCCGTTTTGAAAGACATACCAAAACTGTGTCATATATAGAGTAATATTCTTGTAGAAGGAATAGAGAATCGTTTTACTCAATCTCTGATAACTCCAACTACCATGAACCAGCAACAACTTTCGCAAATATTTGAATTGCCCAATTGCAACATCAGCGCTGCGTGCAGCTTGCATACCTTCCATTCCACTAATACCAACACCGACATGAGCGGCCTGAATCATACTTACATCATTCGCACCATCACCGATAGCTAGTAAAATAGCTTTTAGATGCCGCTTAACAAGTTTCACGACTAAAGCCTTTTGCAGCGGAGATACTCGACAGCAAATAACTGCTTTGCACATCACCGCAAGATCTAAAAAGTCCTTCTCGAGATCTTTCTCTAGAGCAAACTCTAGAGACTTTCCGTCTATAACCAAGGCCAAAGTCTAACAGAAATTATTAGTAGTTGTAGAAATTTTCTACAAAATCAGGTCACTCACATCAAGAATCACAGTCTCTGCGTTCTGTCCTCGAATAGCTGACAGCTTACCCTTGATATTATTCCTAGTATCCTCCTTTAACTCTTCGTTGACAACCAATAAGCTCATGTCTTCGCTAAGTAACTTGCACGACATGCCGATATTTATGGCGGTCTCCTGTCGATCTCCAGTAAGAACCCTATCGATATTAGCATTTGCAAAGTGTAACAACGAGTGTAAACTCACCAAATTTTGATTCCAGCCATCTGTAAGGTATGAATGGTGTCAGGGACACCATCTTGAAGTTTGTCTTCAATAGCTGTAGCTCCAAGTAAAAAGAGGTCCTTTTCAATCAATTCAGCAGCTTTATCAAGTTCTTGACTTCGGTTAGTCATAGTCGTAGCCGCATTGTCATAAATAGCGCTCCATTCAGCATATTCACTATCCGAAATAGCTCTCATTGCGAGGCAAAGTGTGCGAAGACCATCAGCAGCATATTCTTCTAGATGCTGTAAAGTCGCTTCCACGTAAGGATTTCCGGGAGATAGTCGTTCAAGGATAACCGTATCGGCACCTTTGCAATACAGTCGAATTCTTCCATCAGGACATCTGAAGATCGCAGACATACGTTTCCTTGTAGAGTTGAACTCACAAATATTTAATAGTTCGTACTCGTAATCCTGGCCACGCTCATTGACGGTGATTGATTTGGGTCGTCTAGTAGTAAACTGATATCCAAGGTTCGCAGCACCATCGACTAGAGCACCTTCATCTGGAGATGCGGCTTGATACTTAATTTTCTCCTCGTCAGGCTTTATTTCAGGAATGACAGTGTGGCAAGTAGAAAGAAGAGTTAGAAATTCGTGGATAACTTCCTTTGTGGGGTGATTTTCCAGATTCTCGTTCAATGTCTTGAAGTTGAATACTCCTACCCATTGACCGTCAACCTCGACAGCGCGTTTATCCTCGGGAATATCATCTCCATAGCATACACCAGCAATAGAGCACTGCTTAAATTCCATAATATTCCGAGTAAGCGTTCCCGTCTTGTCCGAAAAGATGTACTCAATCTGACCCAGTTCTTCGACCAAGCTTGAAGTGCGGCAAACTGCAGGTGTATCAGTGGGTTGGAAGTACATATCTAGATCCGAGCTAATCAAAAATGCTTGATAAAATTTCACAACTTCGATTGTGACAAACATGCTAATTGGTACCAAATTGGAATAAAGAATCCAGTAAGTTAGAATGTCCTGAAAGAAGAGTTTCACCATACTTCTACCTTGAATATAGAGGTATGAAAGCTCATTCTTAGAGACGCTTTCTTTGATGACGTCACCAGTAGAAGACACGATAGAGAGAGCAATCAATATTCCGAATAGAAAGATGATCTGCAAGTTAACCATGTGCTCCACAGCCGTTCTTTTGATAGGAGCAGCAGTAGCATTTCTCATCAACTTTGTTTCATGACCAGTAAATACAACTGCACCATGAATCCAGGGTGTGTTGCGTAAAGTCGCACCTCGCAGAAGAAGCTGATCAGGGTTAAGTGCAATTTCCTTTTCACCGTTTGCAGTTTCGAGAGCAACAGTTCCTTCGTACGTATATAAACTGCTGTTTGGCTGCTCGGATTTTATTTTTCCTTTCATATTACTCAATTCAAGAGGACTGACACGATCGGCAGTTTCCGGAGACGCTTGCTTGATTTTAAGATTCGTTTCGCCATCGAGATTAGCCGTCTCAATATAGCATAATCCTTCCGGCTCTGAAGATGCCAGAAGAATTAGATCCGCAGGTATACTCTCTTCAGACTCGACTCGAACGATATCACCAACCGCAACATCAACCCATCGGCGGGTCACAAAAGTTCCATCTTTTAATACTTGAACGGGTGCGTTATTTAAATCTTTGTCGGCATTTCGTCTCTTGACGTCCTCAATTCCCTCTTTTACAGCCGAGACGCAGAGCACGATGCCCAGAGTAATAATAGTAGTATATCGATTAGTTGGAGTCACGTCAGGAACTTGCTGAATGATACAGGTGAACAAAAAGAACAAGTTAGAGTATTTAGAGAACTGCTCGAACAAGAATTTCGGCAAAAAGGTCGCAATGTTGTATTTCGTAGTACTGATATGATTGTCCAAATAGCCATTAATCTTATTAGCTGAAGCATCATTGATAAATATAATGCGAGGGCCAAGTGTTGAGGGATCGATCGCTTTTCTTCGTAGGATCTTATTGAGTATTTGTCGAATATCAAAATCACCCGAGCCAGACGCATCTTCGTACTTCGATGGCACTAAAGATTGCTGAGGTCTAATAGGTTGGCCATCACTAGTTCCAAGAGGAGCCTCAGTTTCCGCTAATGGCAGATCCATATCAGAGTACTTTGGACCGAATCCCATCCTCAACTTCATGCGGTCATAGAATCCAGGAGCGCCGCTTCGAGTTGGCACCTTGCGCGACCGACGACTAAAAGCGTCTGCAGTATACGTACTATCGTCGTAACTTTCATCAACTGTTCGATCAATAAAAGGATCTTCGTAATACGGCTGATAAGAGCTGAGACCGGAAGCTTCGCCGACATCGTATCCAGGGGTATGCTGCAGGTGTGCACTCGTCCTCGCGCTTTCCAAGGGCACAACATAGTCCGCATTCTGGTTGAGAAACTGATCTGAGTCATATACGGGATCTTGATCGTAAGGAGATGTAGCGAACGGATTCTCAGCAAAGTCGTCTGCAGAGGTAATAAGCTGATCATTGTCCGCAAACGGATTTCGACTCGACAGCTCAGTGCTGTCGGAAGTCAGCGGGCGGTGATCCAACCTCCTGGTAGGGCTGTAATCGTCGTCCATGATTGCAGATGCACTCACTCTTGCCAGACAAAAGCCGGTCCTGAAGTACGAATTACCTTGCAGGGCGAGAGTTTGCGCGCTGGACGTGGTGAACGAGGTCTAAGCCATCTGGCAGTTTGACCAGTTGCTACCGAAGGCTGACGTACACTCATGCTATTTTTGGAGAAAAATACCCGGGGAAATTCGCGCGCTTTGCTCTGCAAACAATTCGTGCTTCGGCCTCGACCATTGGGAGCGTAATTTGATCCGCTCCTTATGCAGACTGCAGTTACCTACTTCATATTCTGAGCTGTCGTTCGTATCGGTCGCTAGAAGCAGAAGCTTGAGATTTCATATTGCTACGATGTATTGAGGGCCCGTATGAGACGAGTTTGAGCTGCTCCCCGTCCGATGCGACCGCCCGCCTCAGATCAAGGCGGTTACTGACCGCTCTACTTTTGAAATTTTTACGATGACGAGTCAGTTGAAGACTCAGCCCAGCCGTGCCATTGTTGTCGAATATGCAAGGTCGACGCAACAGGGTTGCTGTACCACGTGATAATACGCCAAACTAATTGAGAAAATTGATGATTCGAGTCGCGAATAAGTTGCAATTTGAAGTCATTGGAATCCTTGACCAAGCATTATATTATAAATTTTAACTCCAATAAATCCGAATACCCAAATCAATCATCAGACGATGAAGTATATACTAGTCTCTCTATAAACAACATTTCTCTAATACTACGTATATGACAATCCAGATATCACACATGTCCAATCTGATCAGTCATGACTTCCGACTCTCTTCAAAATAAAATAGCTTCTTCAATCCTCCCTCACTCGGCTGGAATCCCAGCCTGGTCTCATGAACCTTCTTTGGCTTGTCGATTGCAAAAGAAGGCATTTCAAACGAAGGTTCAAAAATAGTTTCATTCTTAGGGAATTCAGGAGCGACATCCGTAGATGAAGCTATCCGATATGGTGCAACAAGATCTACCGAGCGAGGAGAAGACGAGTAGACACTATTGGGATGTAAGCGGGAGCTCTTTGCAAATACCGAGGAAGAAGAGTATGACGCCGCAATATCTGGAGCGGACCCACTGCGACCACCGTCATGATGAGGAACTGGCATCTTAGCGTCTATTTGGGAGAGCGATCGACCTTGAGAAAGTGGCTTATACCGCGGATACGGTGACGCGGACCACTGTGCGCTAGGAGAGGTTGAATACGAGGAAGTAAAGGGAGTACTGGGAGATGACGACATGCTGCGCGCAGCCATGGCGTCTGTCTTTCGGCATCTGGATATAGTCAGCACCACTACAGACAAGCAGAAAGATCAATGATCGAGTTTCTTCATGGGATATTACTCTTCTGAACAATACAGCACGTTGCTACTTGGAACCGTGAGCTGCTTGTCGCAGACGGTGCTGCCACGTATGAGTCAGTAGGAATGGCCTGATGCTATAGCGACGCAGTTCGCACGGAGGAGCATACCAGTACTGGAGAAACGACATGAGCTGGCCGGGTATTTAGGCACAGCAAGCCAGAGTAAAAGCTCTCAGGCAGTGAAACGTCGCTGGAAATCGGCGTGCAGGAATTGAAGATGGCTGGAGGCTGTGATACGTGGGCTCAGACCAGTTTCGATGGCTTGAGCGTCGCCAGCCGAGATGACTCACGTGGCGCCGCAGGGAGCTTGTTTTTGCCGTCACGTGAAAGGGAAGGGACGACTAGCTCAAAATTTCTAGAAATTGATTCGGGACTTCCCAAAGCGTACCTGTGTGGACCATCGCGTAGTCGTGCCAGGATCGGTCAAGCTCTCTGCTCGGTGCCTATGAATAGGCGTGCTCAACAGAGAGAGCCAGCTGAGGCCAGTTGAAGGTCATGACTCGCTGTCAAACTGGCATGACGTCAGAGTCCTGTGCCTCTCTACACATCTTCAGCGAGCATCAAACGTGAACGATTAGAGTCTAAGTAAGTCTAATTACAAGATCTAGTCCTGCAGAGACCGAAAGCAAGGACTTAATGAGACTCTATAATACAAAGAGACCGAAAACACCAATAAGCAATAAGCGTATCAACATCACAAAAAATAACAACAAAACGCCATTCATAAATCGTAGTGCCGCACATATGCTCTCATTTCTCGAAGCAAGCTGAGTATTCGGCACAGCTGGGATCTAGACCATCAGCTTCCGTCACCTTCATTCTCATTCCTTGAAATAACAGTTACTCCGGCATAGTGACGACGCGCGCGCATATCGTCGCTCTCCGGCTCTGGTCGACGACTGATATTAGCAGGATTGCTGAGTGACTGAGAAGTGCTTGGAGTTGCACCCGGTCGCTCGTGGGCACTGGCTGGAGGAGTATTACAGTCCTGGCCTTGCGTGTGGGTCCACCAATTTTGCCACATCGTAGCAGTGAGGTTCGCATGTGAGTTGACCATTTACTATGTGAGGTGTTTCGACTGTGGAGGAAGCAGTGGCCGTGCATGCGGGGGGGAGGGCAGCACGGCAATCTTATACCGCCTACAAGACAGGCGCTCGCTACTCGCTAGATATGATGCTGTCTTATCCTATACATGACTGCAAGAACCCGACGAGCAAATCCGTATTGGTTGACCAGTCTCGAGGTCTAACCGTCTGGGAGCCGGGGCTCCGGCGCGGGCGTGTTTAGGTTTTCCGCCGGCAGCGCGGCGAGGGCATCGCACGAACAAATATGGAACCTTAATCAGGCTGCGCGGAGGAGGATCCAGGTGCGCTGGCAGGCGCGCGTCTCGCGGCCGCCGGGTCGTTCCAGGCCGTTCTCGTGACTGCAATCTGTGAGTAGTGTACCGGCGGCCCGAGAGTATCGTAGCGGTCGGTGTCCGGTGTTGATGCGGTGTGTGGCCTGAGTGAGCCTATAGTCGGCGCAGCAACGCAACATCAGCAGCGCTTGGGAGGCAGCACTCAGCAGTCGGCAGACATTTTAGTGGACTCTGATAACATAGAATACACAGTAAAGCCTACTATCAGCGATAGTCTATCTCGCTTGGATGCAGCAGACAGCAGACAGCAGCTGGCTCGGCCTAATCATCAACGTGGAGCGCAGTGCGGCTCCTGATTCGAACGCGCGACGAGCCTCTAGGACAATAAAGTCGCGCCCCGCAAAGCAAGAGCTATTGGCGGATCTGCAACTCCACCGCCTAAACAGTATTCCCACACACTCTCGTTCTGCTAGTCCTGCTATTCACTGTATCTGTCGCCCGCCATGCTTGTCGGAGTCATCGACATGGGCTCAAACGCCGTCCGCTTCTCTGTCACTGATCTGAGTTCCTCGCCTCCTGCTCGAAACTTTCCCGTGGTGTTCCAAGACCGCGCGAAAATCTCCCTCTACGACGCTCTGGCCTCGTCTCCTGATCGCAAGATCTCTCAGCCAGTTCTTGACCGATTGCGTGCGGCGCTCAGGCGCTTTGACTCAGTCTGCCGCGCGCTGGATGTAGCCTCGGAAGACGTGTCTCTGTTTGGCACGGAGGCATCTCGTACCGCTGCAAACTCTGAAGAACTGCTGAACTTGATTCGCGGCATCAATGAAAAATGGACGATAACTCTGCTTTCTCAAAGCATGGAAGCAAAATATGGTGCGCTGGGAATCGCAGCGTCGCATCATGAAATGAACGGCGTAGTCATGGATCTGGGTGGCGGTAGTATTCAGATCTCTTGGGTCTCGACATTGGCCGGCAAACTATCGGTCTCGGAGACGGCCGTCTCTTTACCATATGGGGCAGCAGCTCTTTCTTTCAAACTATCGCGAGCCAAAACCGCAAGCGAAGTAAAATCAGAGCTGAGCAGAGCGTTTGTATCAGCTTTGCGGAAGATCAGTCTTCCTTTCCCCTTGAGCGGAGCGAATCTTTACTTGTCTGGAGGTGGCTTTCGCGGTCTAGGTTGTTTTGCTATGAGTATGCTATCAGAAGACGAGTACTATCCCGTTCCTATTGTGAATGGATATCGCTGCTCGTTTAAGGATCTAGACAAAATTACTCAACGGCAGATCAATGAACAAATCGCGATCAAACTGGAGGACATGTTCCGTATTTCGAAACGCAGAGCAATGCAACTCCCTAGTGTTTTTATTCTTGTTCAAGCTCTGATATCTGCTGCTCCTTCTTTTGGATCCGTGTACTTCTCTCAAGGTGATTTGAATGGCTCATACTTTAAACGAAGAATGACGACTGATTTTATTATATAGGTGGTATCAAAGAAGGATATCTATACTCCAGACTTAGTGACACCATTAAGTTCAAGGATCCATTGATTTCTTCCACGATCGAGTACGCAAGACCTGCTTCAGAAAAAATTGAAACTCTACTTGATTTTGCAATGTCATCATTTACCCCTTCATATATCTCGAAGCGAATTGCTCCGGCTGTTGCCAACTTACTCTACGTTCAGGGATCATATACTAAAGATGTTCAAGCAACTGCCGCTCTAAACATCGCCATCACTGGACCATTAGCTAAGGCTTTTGGACTATCGCATGTTGATCGGGCTTTGGTGGGCATAATCCTCTGTGAGAGATGGGGAGGTGAGGTCTTTGACGAGCGAAGCCTCGGACGACTTTGCAGTTTAGTCGTTAGTGAAACTCGAGGTAATCTAGGTTTTTCATACATGTTTTGGGGTTACTATATTGCAAAGCTTGCAACTATACTTGCGGATTTGTATCCTGCTGGAGTTGTGGACGATGATAGTCGGATAAAGATTGGCATTGTGAAAGATGAAGTGGACATTCTCACAATCGAAATGATATTCAAGACTAACGATCCTGTCCGTTTAGCAATGTGGGAGAAAATAGAAGGGCTAGAAAAGGCTATCAAGAAATTTAGAAAGAAGTACGACGTAACCAAAGTGCCTACTATTACATTCAAGCACAAATTGATATAGATTTTGCTTTGGGATAATATATATTTATATACAAAAAGCTTCAGCCAAAAGTAAAGCTATTCCGTGACTTCTTCCAATGTAAAGTCGTATTGCCTGAATACTTCCTTGAATCTTTCAGCATCTTTAATTTCATCTTTCTCGTCTTGAGCGCATTGGCGCCAATCAAACCTTTCGGGGAGGTCCAACACTGTAGCAAGCACCTTTCGTCCAAACTGTAAATCAAATCTCGCATTTGGAGGCAGAGGAACACAGAGTATTTTACCATCTGACAGATATACCTTGAAAAAGTCTTCATCCGGTCCAGCTTCTTCCTCTGTAATTGTATACCCATTAGTCTCGGCAGCAGTCTCAAACTCCTTCTTCACATCATTAACACGATCGTTAGGAACCGGAATAACTTGAGTATGAAAATGAATACCTGTCCGCCGATTGATCTCGAATGCAATTGCCGTATATCCATACTCTGCATACATTTTTGATATACGATCTCTAAATTTATCCATCTCAGATCGTGTACGGTGCCTGCTTTCCTCATCATCTATCGATTCAAGCGTGGGTTGATGTTCAAGGGGAATAATCAAGACATGGCCCGGGCAACCTAATCCCGACGAATCGGACTTTGGTAGCGGGCCTTTGGCAGTCGTCATATAACTTTCTTCTCCAATAGATACAATGAAATGCTGAGCAAGTTGTGGATTTGAAAGACAGAAAAAACAAGTAGAAGCATCCACTGGCTTACGCTGAGCTCGAGTTTGCTGCATTCGTCGCGAAGTTCCGCTTCGTTTTGAATCTTTTCGCGAAGATCGGTCATTACCATCATCGAATTTTCGTTTACTTTTGCCATTTCCATAAATAAGATCTTCCTCTTCATCGGATTCTTCGTTATTTTCATTGCTTGTTCTATGGTGAGCTGCCGGCCTCTGTGCCGCCTTGATTTTAGCGCCCTCTATAAGTGGATTCTGTGTCGAATTGTCTGGCAGTGGTAGCGGAATATATGGAACTGAAATGCTAAACGCATAAAACCATTTGCATTTGTCTGGATTACCCACTGGAGCGAGAGAAATAAACCGAGTAGGCCGTTCACCGCCCCCACCGTCTAAATTGATATACCCTTCATTACGGTATGGTTCCCGTTCCCAAAACACTTCACCTGGCGAGAAATGATAACGAGGTTGTAATAAAGACACCAGATCTGCAATTCTCGAATCCGTTCTCATAGTCTTGACCAGTTCATTATCGTTCGCGCTTGTTGATAGTAAACTGATATGTTCAGGCCAGTGAGCAGTAACAAGCACATCGACATTCTTTTGAGATTTCAATTTTTCAATCTCAAATATACTACATCCAGGACCAGCGGCCGCGATTTTGACGCCTTTATCAGTTACCAGAGCACCCGAACTACCGAAGCACGTCAGATTATTGCACAATTTGCCATTTTTGCTGCTCTCGAGCGCTTTTCGAATCTTCAGTGGTAATCGGTCATGCGAGTAAAAATAAGTCGGTAGCGACGGTTCAAGCTTTCCGTCTATAACCTCTTCAACCACATCTTCTGGGGTTTCGGAGGAAAACGTGTCTCCGAGGAGCAATAATGCATCGAAAGGTCCAGCAGGCGAAGAACTAATCTGCGCTGCCTTTGAGATCGCAGCTTTGAAGTTCTTTCCAGGGCTCCCAAACACGAGACTAGATAAGCATTAGCATTATATTCTCAAATAGCATAGGTATCATAACATGCAATTAATTGACTTACACTTTAGACATCGCGCTCTCGACTCGAGCTGGCAGCACAAAAGTACTCAACCTTTACGTAAAGAGCGCGCGATGGATTACTAGCAGGTAATGATCACACGTGTCACATAAAAATCACATCAGATCATGTGATCTGTTAAGTAACCGGCGATCAGGCACACTCGATGACGTTGATCGCTGTGCGAACATGATAAGCAAAAGGTCACGTCGGAAGCGCGTCAGAGGACATCGGGTGTCTGCATCCGGAAACGAGAATAATGACCTGTTATCTGCTCTCCGGAGGCACACTGTTCAGGAAATATTGTGGGTCGCCCAGTAGTGGATTTTTCTTCTCTGCGGAAGGAAATTTTGCAGTGGTGTGGCGCATCGCGGCCTTGTTCAAAAAAAAAAAAAAAAGAGAAAAACCTTACTCATTTCTACAAGAGATTTTTTTCGTCATTTCTCCCAACGCTGCCGTCAGGTTCATCAACATCTGCCCAACTCTCATCGCACACTCCCTCTTCTCTTCCTTCCCTTCCTTTTGGCTATTCATTCACACGCTCTCCCTCAATTGTACTGCTAATCTACCGTATTTACTCATTTTTTTGCAGTCTGATGTCGAAGCAACTTTCGAATTCCGCTCCCTCGAGAGTGAGCGGGTTCCCTGGATCGCCGTCCAAGAAGCTGAAGCATGCGGAAGAGAAGGACGATATCGAACTTGCTTTGGAGCGCGCTGTCTTTGGGGATTTGGAAGGATTTGAAGATGGCCTGAAAAATGTAGCAGCTCCTGACTTTGGCGGTGAAGAAGATGCCGATGTCGAATCTTCTGAATCTGGCGAGGAAGATGAAGATGATGCGGCCGATGACGAGGATGCTGTCACTACGTTTGCTAATGTTAATGATGATGACGTATGTGGTCTCTTTTTCCTTTCTTTGTTTTGATATGCTGACCTTTAATCAGCTTTTTGTTGTCGACGGCGTCAGCGATCCTGCGATCAATGCAATCGTTTCAGAAGACACCACAATCTCAACCACAGCCCTTGGAAGACCAAAGAAAGAGCGCGGGGCTCCTCCTTCCTGGGTTGACAGTGATGATGAACGATTAAGTATATCACTGTCCTCTAGTGATCGTCTCAGAAAGCTGCGTTCTACTGAGGACGATGATTTGGTGGATGGAACAGAGTATACCTCGCGCCTTCGGTCTCAATTTCAACGGTTGTATCCAACTCCAGATTGGGCTCTCGCTGCCACAAAGCGAAAGAGCAACGGTGCCGAGTCGTCTGATACCCTCTCTTCTGATGACGAGTTTGAAGCAGAGGATGATAAAGAACGGGCGCTATCAGCCGATCCGTTGAAAAAGATTCTTCAGAGCACGGCTCGATATACCGAAAAGGCGAAATCTGGCCTTCTTCCTACTGGTGTTCTTGATATCGCCCGACTCCGTGACGCTAACCAGCACTCGCCTTCTCAATCTGGAATCCAGACTCTCTCTTTTCATCCATCACTCCCTTTACTTCTGTCGGCTGGCTTCGACAGAACAATTCGCATAAATAATATCGACGGCAAGGTCAATCCCCTAGCCACTTCTTTACACATTCGTGCGTCTCCTGTGCAAACTGCTGAATTCCATACTGATGGGCGCCGAGTCTTTGCTGGCGGTCGTCGTCGTTATTTCTATGTTTGGGATCTGGAATCTGGTAGCGTTGATAAGATCAACCGGATGTATGGTCATGAGCAAAGCCAACGAAGCATGGAACGTTTCAAACTCTCTCCTTGCGGCAGATTTATTGGTCTTATCGGTTCAGGAGGATGGGTGAACTTATTAGATGCAAACAACGGTCAATGGATCTCTGGGGCAAAAATCGAAGGCGGCGGTGTTGCAGACTTTGTCTGGAGCAGTGATGGCGGTCGCATGACAATTGCTAACTCGGCTGGTGAAATTTGGGAATGGAGTACCTCTGAGCGACGATTCGTTTCTCGGTGGGCTGATTTTGGCGGTATTGGTATTACATCGTTAGCAGCCACTGATAAGTGGGTCGCTCTTGGAAGTCAAAGCGGAATCGTCAATGTGTATGATACTTCCAAGAATGGTGATGACCAGCAACCTCGACTCGCATTTTCTCTCGATCAGCTGGTAACTTCGATTTCTGGCCTTGGATTTTCTCATGACGGGCAGATGCTTGCTATGGCTTCAAAAGCAAAGAAAGATGCCTTCAGATTTGCTCATTTACCATCTGGAACTGTCTTTAAGAACTGGCCTACGTCTGGTACTCCTCTCGGAAAAGTAACTGCAACTGCATTCAGCGCCGGATCTGAGATGTTTGCTTCCGGAAACGAAGGAGGAAAAATTCGTCTATTCAAATTGAATCATTACGCTTGAATAGACAAAGACGGGTAAAGAAAAAAAGAGTTAATTTAAGCGCGTGATGATCTAGTATTTTTCTTGGGCCGCGCTGGCGTCAAGTTTTGCATTTTTTTTATACTATTTATGTGTTTTGAGTTCTCTCGCTTTCAATTTGGCTTTGAGTAGTGGGTTGGAAAGATTTCCTTGATTTTTCATCATATCAATTCTCTTTTCTTTTTTTTTCTTTTTATTTTGTGTAAATTATGTTTTTGCGGTTCTAAAAAAGTTTTTTTACGTGGGGTCAAAATCATTTGCATTTGGGAATAAAGTGATACGGGGTGAGAGAGTATTAGTTTTAAAGGAGTGTTATGAATTTGTTTGCTTTTAGAAAAAGCTATGTATGGTGATCTTGAGGTGTACATATATTTGTAGATACATTTTGCCTTGTTGTAGCTATTTATCAATCGAAATTGATAAAGAAGTTTTGTACATATATTATTTATTGGACTACGGTTAGTATCTTTGTTCCCATGTATATGATTTTCTTAATCATAGCGATATTTTCGACAAGTTTTTAAAAAATCTACGTCAATAGCAGGACTTCTACCTGCAAACAAGAAATAACATTTAACAAGTATTACGAATTTATTGCGCAATAATATATACAGTAGGACTTTTACTTATAACAGTAGAAACTACAAATCCATAACTCCAATTTTTACTACAGTAAACCTCCAGCATTATAACTTATGATCAGTAGGGGTATATGCAGTTAAAGGTATCAACGTTTACTGACCACAGGCGGTATAGTTATTTCATGTATAGCTTGGCCTTTTCAACGCATAACAATTCCAATAAAAGTCGCAATTCCGACAAAAACGGTAGTAGCAGCGACATTGACCAACGAGAACGATGACAATCCCGCACCTTCAAAGACCGGGAAGGTGCTATTGCTCGAGTAATTTCCAGTGGTATTACCGTAATAAGTAGTCAAGTTACCGGTATAGTTCGAGAACTGGCCAACGTAGTAGTCACCTTTAGTCTCGTTACGCTTGGGTTTGTAGCCTGAGCGGCCGACTTCGTCGTCTTCGTCGGCGTAAGTCGAGTTAGTGATAGAGGAAGAGTTATAGCCCTCAGCGGTAATAGCACGGGGGACAGCAGGAGCAGCAGTCGCGGTAGAAGCGGCGGTAGCAGGAGCGGGAACGTAACCAACCAAGTGAGGATAAGTGACAGTCATTGCGACATCAGAGTCGTTCAAGACAGTTTCCGCAGGAACAAAGACTGCAACAGAAGTAATAACGGCACGATCAACAACAGTAGGCGTCTCTGCCATTCGTTCGACAGATGGCACGGCAGTAGCAGCGGGGGACATAGCTTCGGCACCAGCCTTAGGCATAGACGGCGCAACGTCCAAAGGAGTCTCCCCAGCCGTAGCAGGAGTCTCAGCTACAGACTCAGTCGTAGGTATGTCATTAGGAGACGATGGAGCCTCAGACATGGGCTTCTCCTCCGAGACAGGAGTGCCGTAGGCAGTGTCCTCAGAAACATCCGAAGGGCCATTCTCAGCTTCACCAACAATAAGAAAGGGTTGAGTTTTAGTCTCTTCCTCTATCTCCTCCTTAGACTCAACAATTTCATCCTCCATGACAGAATCAGCCTCGGAAACATTTTCCAACTCGACGATGCCGTCGTCGTTGAAGGTCAAAATGGCTTCGTCATCTTCGACGTATCTATCGGGAATCCCGTCGTCCTTTTCAGCAACAGCAGGAACGCCATCAGATCCCATAGTAATCTTATTGCAAACCTCGCTAATAGTGGATGCGACCTCCATAAGGATTTGCTAAATATCATAAGACCGTCAGTAATGTAATTGGAAAGCGCGAGCTGGACGCACCACTCGTCATAAACTTACGGATTGAGGGCAAATTCCGTAGCACGATAACTCAAGCTGGACTAAAGCACCACACTGGCAGTCAACATCCGTGGAATCACACTTAAAGAACGAACTTTGAACGTTGTCAACGCAAGTAGCTACGCCAGCGACATGCTCAAGAAGAGAAGTTAGCCAACGTCCAAACAGACCCAACACACACAAAAAATATGCTTCAGTGCTCATACACAAGGAAGCTGATCAGGTGTAAAAAGCGCATGAACTCTGCCCTCTTTCGAAAGAGAGTTGGTAGGACGATGGTGGCCATGATGACCAGCAACGTACGATATCGACTCTGCGCTCTGAGGAGTAGAATTTGGAGCAGCGACAACTGCTGATACCAAAGCAGCAGTAGAAAGTGCAGATCTGATCAAAACCATTTTAAAAGTAGACAAAAAGAGGCAGACGGAAAGGCAAGGGTAAGAGGACAAGTGGAAAGTGAGTGGGGAAGGGGAAAAGTACGAAGATGGCGGGGGGAAGCTGAATTTTGAAGTAGCCGGCGTCTGTTTACAGTACTCCCGCCAGTCTGTTTACAAAATGCGTCGCATCGGTCTGCGGCAACCGCCCGGATGATACGCTCGCAGTATATCACGCTTAGAACATACCATGCTAGTACATATGAAACATATCACACTTATTTATCTATTAAAATTAATTCGCTAGCTTTACGAGTTATCTAAAGCTCTTCTCAGATCAACTGGCTCTGGAATTGGTATCTCTTTGGTTTAGGGTACTAGGACTATGAAGCTGATTGCCGAATACAGGTCGTCAAGATATATAGATTTGATCTTTGATCGTAAGCGCTATTCAGAATCAAAAGTCGAAACTTATTTCATGCTTTAACTAAAAAAATCTAAAAGCCTGGTGGGAATATGCTAAATAAAGTAACAGCAAGGCTCGAAATTGCATCGTTTAACCTTGCAAGATCCATTCTCTGCAACTCTAAATCTGAACTAGACACTTCAACGACTTAGTCGTTTAGTGTTCAACAAATCGCAAGAAACTAATTGAATTAATAAAAATAAAATAAAAACTCCTTTTTTCACCATGTAGAAATGAAGGCCTGAACTCAGCCTTAGAAAATGCTTTAGGAAATATATGTTCCATCACAACATACAAAGAAAATAGATATAATCCATCCGACTCATGCGGTCATTGCATTCCATCACAACTTCAGGATACTCTCTCTTTATTGTCACAAATCATTAGAAGATCACGTATATAACGCAATTATAAAACCTCAATTCTTTTCGGAGCGCGCAAAATGTTAATTGCAGTTGGCATCACTTGCGCCTGCTGAATAGGATAAAACCTCGCGATTTCAGGTCATACCTATTTGATCTTTTTTCCATCCGCTTGAGCTTTTACACCAAGTGTGGTCTCTGTATCTTCAGTCTTAGGTTCCACCAATTCATATCTAGCCGGATCATAGTGCCATGATTGGAACACAATCTGTGAATAGAAATATTAGCGATGTACATATCAGGACAAGAAATGTCAAGTGCTAACGAACCAGATAATCCAACATAAGCGAGAAAAATGTGCCACATAGCCAGCTGGCATTAACTAGCAAGTAATGAAAGCTGTTATCTAAGGCCAATATTGATGTAATAAACATGAAGTTTCCTCCCGAAGCAAATAAGAAATATATCACAGAAGTACGAGCGCAGAATTTTTGTTTATAGTTGAGAACAATTTGAGGAACTCGGGACGTCACTAATGTGATGAGTTAGTATAAATTGCTATACGTATTTGAACTATTGGCAGAAACACACCATATATGGTGGCACAGAACCAACCACAAAGCTGGCCCTGCATATGAAGTGGAATCTGCGAGTTGTAATATTTCATTGGCGAATCATAAAGATGACCATCAGTCGCGCAATATAATCCTATCAGCGACGATAAAACGATCATGAAAATGATTCCAAATTTGAAGAATGCTGTGAGATTTAGTTATTATTGATTCCAGCTAACCTCATGACCAATTACGGAGTCACTCACCTGATTTCCATACTCGTCGTGGAGGAATAACAAGACTTTGGAAATACTCGTAATCCTCTTCTGCTCCGTTTTCATCATCATCATCTTCTTCGCCGTCATCGCTAGATGCCTCTTTACTTTCAGATGGTACGCTCGATGAGTACATCTGAAATATCCGACGTATCCGGCGTCTTCGGTAATACGTTGCTTGAAATATCAGCACTAGATCTGCTAAAGTATTATATACTGCCAGAATTATCTTTTAAATCAGTTAGCAGATGCCCACATCGACTATAAACTGAATTTTTATATCACGTACCATTGTTGGTAACGTCTCTTGCAAAATACAGCCAGTGATATTGGCAAGGTCCCCGAAAAACCACAACCACAAAAAGGACACTGAAAGATTATCGGCATTTTGTCTTCGGAACTAATTAAATCATCTGAAGTTAGGCAACTACTTGCTATCTCTGGATTTAGAACCTAAGAGGTTTGTCCGAAAAGGGATCAACGTACAATATCATATAATTGAGGCGAGAAAACCATTGCCCAGCAGGCAACTGATATTGAGCTATAAATAAGTTAGTAAATTATCTATCAATTCTCATCGCAATAATCAGGCATCATTAATCGTTTAGCAGACAGATACCGTAGAATGGTGGCATACCCGGAGAGTAAGCTAAGCGCCTCGCTGCTGATAAGCATAGAAGAATAAGAGAGTTGCATAATGGTCAATTGATGCGATCAGATTGCTGTTAAAAAAAATATATAAATCCAGCGAAGTGTTGAACTGCGGTGACTGCTTCAGAAGACGTTGAAGCTTCTTCTATCTGGTAGCTGGACGAGCACTCCGGTATTTGATGGAGTATCTGATCAAGAGATTGGGACCGATAGTGTGCCGCAACTGTAAACAGCTTCAGGTTCAATTCTATACTATGGGAGAAACTATTAAATAGATAAGAATGAATTGAGATCAATTATCCACGATAAGCAGAATCCATTAACAGACCCCTGTTATGAGAGCGTTTATTGTTGCGAGGGGTTAAGCTTGTTCGTCGAGCTTAAAGGAAGATGATCGCGAGACCTAGTCTCTAGGAGGCATGTGCTAAAGATGAATCACAACGAGTCACCTATGCGTCACCACAGATCACTCGAGTCCAAATTGCAATCGGCGAGCCCAAAAACGGTATGCTACCAATCCGAAGCATCTCAAAGTCAAACTGCATGCAGTGCTTATCGCGTACTGTTTGCAGTCTATAGAAGATATAGAGAGCCAAATATTGTCTTATTAGAGTCCAATCTAAACAAAAGAACTGGCGCGGTCTGTTTGCTTGTGTCTCGACCATTTACTTAGTGCCTAATATGGCCTAGCGTAGGGCTTGTGCTCCAATCAGCCAATCGCCGCACCATTAACGATGAGACTCCAGACACACAGAGTGAGTGAGTGTACACACAAATCACCTCTTCCGCACTCATCATCCGGCCCTCAATTTCGCAGTTTGATGACTCGATGGCTCCTGCTATCACTCTTCTTTCACAGCAGCCTACTGTTAATTCTGTGCGACTCGCTGATGCCGCAAGCGATGCGGAAGCGTCACGGCTACTGAAAGGTGTCGCGTCCAGAGTGTCTAAAGCCCGGCGAATTCTCTTCGTCACTGGTGCTGGAATTTCGTGTAACGCGGGCATTCCTGTATGTTTGAAATTTTTTATTTTTATTATTGAGACGCGTCTTGGTGCAACACAGTATTTTAATCTGCCGATAAAGTATATGGTTGCACTAAATTGGTTTTGTTTTGGTTTTGTTGTGCTAATCTGACTATGATGTCTATAGGACTTTCGATCGGAAAATGGCCTTTACAATATGGTTAAGAAGGAATATCCTAATGCTGTAGTTAAAGGAAAAGATCTATTTGACTCTATTTTATTTTCGGACCCGCTTTCGACGTCCGTGTTTTGCACGTTTATGGTGCGTCTTCGATCTTGCATTCTTGGAGCTCGTTCAACATCTGTCCACAAATTCATTAAATTACTGCACGATAAGAAAAAACTTTTAAGATGTTATACTCAGAACATTGATGGACTGGAAAGCCACGAAAACTTGGCGATTGGAGTTGAAGGAAAGACGTCTAGTGTTGTTCAATTGCATGGCAATATTCATAGATTGAAATGTACTGTTTGCTGCAGTGAGTTTGATTGGAGTGAGGAGGACTGCGATTTATTAGAAGAAGGCTATATTCCTGAATGCCAGAACTGCACTGAAAAAGGTACTATCTTTTGTGTTCTTGTCTCTCTAAGTTGCTTTTCTCTAACATATATATCCTATAGCTGAAGAGCGTACAAACCTTGGAAAGCGGACCCTTCGCGTTGGTCTATTACGGGTAAGATAAGACTATAACTAATTTAAATGAATATATTCTAATCAAATAATTAGCCCAACATCGTTCTGTATGACGAGGAGCATCCTGATGGAGAGAATATTGGTCGCTGCATCGATGCAGACCTGAGGTCGCGGCCAGATTTACTTATAATTGCTGGCACCTCTCTTAAAGTGGTCGGAATCAAGAAGCTTGTGCGCAGCGCCGCTAAAGCTGTACACGAGAAAGGCGGGATTGTCGTATATATCAATCGCACATTACCGTCTGCAAGTTCATGGAAAGGTCTGATTGACTATCACATTGACAGCGACTGTGATGAATGGGTAGAAGATATGCGCAAGAGACAGCCGGGATTATTTTTGAAGCAGACTGAGATACCAATGACTCCAACGAAAGCGGGTAAAATGGCTGAAAATGCTATGAAGCCGAAGTCGGAAGGTTTTATGACTGATATACTCCCACCGTCGCCTGCATTCAAAGCGGTGGTTCCTACAGCTGCCGATACTACATCTAAACTGAAGAGGAAATTTGAAATGGATGCTGACCCATTACATGATATTACTAATCTGCTTGAACCCAGCACAATGACTACACCGGAAAGGAAGAAGAAATTTACGTCGACGGTAAAGAGTGTACTTGGACTGCCGAAAGCGCTGACGAAGCCTACTGGAAAGCTGGAAGTGTTGAAAGATCGACGGGATCTGATTGATGCTCCATTTCAAACGCTTAGAGTGAATGGTCAATGATTTCTAGTCTTTGTTTTGCTGCGTTTGCGCATGATTTGGGGGCGTTCTTAATTATCGTTTTGTGTATATCGTTGTTAATTGGGATTATGGTTTGTTAATGATTGCTCTTAAGTGTGGAATAAGCAAAAATGTATTACAATTTTTGCCATACCACGTATATTTGGCTGCGTACATTGCGAGCAGCGACTTAATATGTCTCCAATTTCTGCCAGTCTATGACAAACTTGAATAAGTTTGGTGGATGGTCGCCAATACAGAAAAGATATTTTGCCAAATAGAAAACTGCGGATGAGCGACTAGTCCGTCAAAATGATTTGAATAATGACCAATCTTAACGGTTAAGCTATTCAATGCTGATATCAAGTTATAGGCATACAGTGACGGATCCAGCCCATTTTGCAGACCTAAAAATCGTGTATTGGTCAATGCATAATCTCTTCAATGCCGATATATTTTACGGCAGTTGGTTTAGCTACTATTTGATCTGCTACTTCTCCTGCCTCTAAGTTGAGCCTTTTTCTCATTGTTTACGAGAATGCATGTTGGTCAAAACTCTTTTGCAGGGTAACAAACCGCCCACCGCCCGGTGATCGCCGAAGCTATAACATTGCCATTTCATGCGCAAATCCAGAATCAGAAGCAGTAGAACCTCGCTGCAACTGCACAGGCAACGTGTGTGTGTTCGAATTTTCATCGATAAATGGAGAGTCGCATCGGTGAATGGGGGAGAGGTGATTGGGTACTAGCAAAATGATCTGCTGAGACACGGCGAAGCCTGTGGCTGATCGGCCGGGAAGGGGCGAAAAGTTAAATCAAGAGCTACTGCAAGGTTTTCCTGAGGGCCGTCCAGACAATGAAGAGGTTGGCGATGGTCGCAGGGATTTAGGGATAGTAGGGCAAAGCTGAAGCCAGTCATGTGCTTGTAGACCGCTCACTTCGTCTCTTAGTTGACGAGCTGCTCGGCCGGACGCTAAGAGATTATCGTGATAGGTACCGTTGTGGCGTAAGGGCTCGAGTTAAGCACTGTGCGGCTTAACGCGGCGTAACGCGGCGCTCATCGCGGCGTTTCTCTTCTGTCTGCTGAATTGCGCGTTCGCTCTGCACTGTCGTCACATCGCTCTTCCATTTTGCCTCTCTGATTTGGAATTTTATGCTTTGTTAAGGGCGACCTAATATCCGCGACTGGTAAGTAAAATATCCTTTTACAGTTTCTTCAAGGTTTCGCCTTCGAAGTAACGGAAGTTACAGTTAGCTCAATTTCAGTCTCAGTTCAATCTGTCTCTCGTACTCCTCGTCGACAGCGCCGATTCACTCAAAACTAAAACTTAAGATCCCGGCCATGAGCTAATATCCAATAGAATCTCCATGTGTCTACCACCTAGCTCGCCTCGTCTGCCTTAACTCCTCGTCTTCGCCAGCCTTTGTCTCACTGCTGCCTATCGATTAGCATCTGCCGAGAGACGGCTCGTCTCCCAACTCAAAAAGATCTTTTACTTATACTTTCTCTTCCCTCGCCCTTTTTCCTTCCTTTTTTTCCACCACCACTGCCTCTGCCCAAGTTTACATCCCTTCTCATTCCCCATGTCTACCGCCGACGAACTCAAATTGCATAAAGATGACTCTGTCATCGCTTCCGCTGATGACGAGTCCCGCGACCTCGAGCTCGACCAAGCCCCGGCTACCAAGTCTGGAAAATATTGGCCCGTATTCGCTACCGGTGCTGGTCTCTTCTCTGATGGTTATCTCAACAATGTAGGTTTCCCATTATCATTCTTACCCCATCCGTCTGCTCTGTTAACCTCTCCCTTCCTTCTCTAGGTCATTGGATCAGTCAATACCATCCTGAAAATCCTTTATCCCACCCAATACGCTGATTCTCCGGCCACCAGCAATGTCTCGTCCATTGCCTTTGCCGGTACAGTCCTCGGCCAGCTCAGCTTTGGTTACATTTCTGACCACTACTCTCGCAAACTTGGTATGATCGTTTCCACCAACATCCTGATTCTCTTCTCTATCCTTTGCTCAGGCGCTTGGGGTGCTGGTGGTTCGATTCCTGGTATGCTGGCTGCCCTTACTGCTTATCGTTTCTTTATTGGTGTCGGCATCGGTGGTGAGTATCCCGCTGGATCTGTGGCATGCGCTGAAGCTTCAAATGAGCTCAAGGCTGGTCAACGTAATCGCATGTTTGTCTTCTTCACCAACTTCATGATCGATTTCGGTTTCGTCGTCTCTGCTTTTGTTCCCCTAGTCTTGCTCTGGATATGCTCTGAAAATCACCTCGACGTTGTCTGGCGTGTTTCGCTCGGTCTTGGTGCTATCCCTCCAATGTCTCTCTTCTACATGCGTCTCAAGTTCGAGGAGCCTGAGCAGTTCCGCAAGAACACTATGCGAAATGCCAAATCTGTTCCCTATCTCTTGATCTTGCGCTTCTACTGGTTCCGCCTAATTATTGTATCTTTGATCTGGTTTATCTACGATTTTTCTGCATACTCCTTCTCTCTATACTCTTCCACCATCTTGAACCATATCATTCCCGACGGATCGCTGTACAAGACCTTTGGATGGAACGTCGTCCTTAACCTGTTCTATCTCCCTGGTTCATTCCTCGGTGCCTTTTCTTCTGATATTATCGGACCCCGCTATACTCTCGCACTTGGGGTCTCCCTGCAGGCGATCGTTGGCTACATCATGGCCGGTCTTTACGATCATCTTCAGCACCACATCGCCGGCTTCGTCGTCATCTACGGTATCTTCCAGACTCTTGGCGAATTTGGTCCTGGGGATTGTATCGGTCTCATTGCCTCCAAATCCTGCGCTACTCCTGTTCGTGGCCAGTATTACGGAATTGCGGCTGCTACTGGTAAAATCGGTGCTTTCGTTGGCACTTACGTCTTCCCTATCATCATCAGAAACGCTGGTGGTGACACAACTACTAGGGGTAACCAAGCTCCCTTCTGGGTCTCTTCCTCGCTTTGCGTTTTCTCTGCTTTCCTAGCTATTTTCTTGCTTCCTAAGATCTCTCAAGATTGTATCAGTGAAGAGGACGACCGATTCCGCGATTACCTTTACTCTAAGGGATGGGATGTTACTCAGCTTGGAGACGATAGCTCTAGCATGGACAAGCTTGTTCCTAATGATGAGGTTGATAATGGTGTCCTCGACTACGAGACAAAGGGAGAGACTGATTCTAAGTAAAGTAGAACTTGGCGATATTCAATCTTTTGAAATGAGCGTTTTCTACGATTTGTATTTTGATTTTGTTTTCGTTTACTCGGTCTGTTTGAAGGTAGTAATGTGCGCAGTTAATATTGGTTATCGCGCTTTAATAAATAATTAATATTCAGCCATAACCTGAACTGTGACCACTAACTAAGCAAAAAAAAACCTAAGAAGTATATTTCAGTTCGCAAGTATGATCTCGTAATTCCCAAGTTGATTTACTTCGTGCTAGATATAAATATCATATTACGCAACTTTATAATATTCATAATCTTTTGCAATATTCTTATCTATCAGACTGTCTAAGACACGCGTAAACCTTATGTCGTGATTGACCTGAGGTCGGATGAAAAGCATGGCAAAAATCCGGCATGGTATTGGCGCAATACATTCAGCAAGGGGAGTTATCAACCTTGGCCGATTGAAAGGGGTATTAAGCTGATGCAGTGGCCGGCTCCAGTAAAGAGCAGCAAGTGTATGAAGGTACTTTAACTGCAGCCGTTTTGAAACATGCGCAATTAGCGTTGCCCATCGATCGCAGGTACTGCGAGCGGGCACACTGGAAAGCAATATGAAACTTGTACTAAGAACTATTTAATGAATGGCACCGCAACAATGCCTCTAGTCATACAATTATAACTCTGTAGCTGTCTGGCTCCAGCTTGAAGATTATCCTTCGGAAGGACATTTCATCCTTGGCTATTCGCAACACGGGAGTAAAAAAAAATGCGTCAGCCCGGAGTCGAACCGGGGGCTCGTCGATGGCAACGACGAATTTTACCGCTAAACCACTAACGCTTTGCAGATTTATAGCCAGACGAAATCATAATAGCTCAAAGTATCCAGTTCATGACATAACCTATTACCTAATTTGTGAGATGTGTGAGTTATGCTGCTAGGCTCTGATAGTTTTAACAATGAGATCGGCAGGTTATAGGAAGACACAATAGGAAGTTGTTGACGATATTGTTATTGGTCCTTATTGTTCATTTAGTATTGTTAATTATATTTGGAGTGAGGAAATATATACGTGTGCTTTAAAGCCAGCAAGACATGAATATTTAAAGTACGCCAGACCCCTCCTGTTTGTATTTTTTTTGTTTTCTTCCTGCATGTCTTTTTCTTTCGGTTCATAACTTGAAATAATTTAGGATTTAAAAAGCAAAATACGTACCGGTACACAGAGATGTGATTTTATCTCATGTAAGTTAAATGAAAAAATAAATAATGAGGAAAGACAAAGAGAGATACAATACAGAGAAGGATAGTTTCATGGACTTTAAATATTCGTATCTCGTCGGCTTTAAAGCACAAAGATCAATCACCCCGCTTCAATACAATCAGCAATAATACAATAATAATATCATTTGCCGACTTCCTATTGTCTTTCAATATAATCAACAATAATAATATAGACAATAATGAACAATCATGCCCTAACTTTCTATCGTCCTTCATTAACATTGACGTGCCTAACTAAGCCCCTGACTTTCATCGGCAAACCTAACTTTTCCCCGAGAACAGCTAAACTTATACTCATTAAGTGTTGAAAAGGCACTATTGATTGGCAAGGAGATGGTGGAGTAACTCCAATTTGCATTCTGTGATATCTTGCGTTTTGCGCTTTTATGTATAAGGATGTCATCTATAAAAATCCTACCATCATACCCCCTCCCAATGGATGATGCAACACCTCTTGATGCTTTCATAGATCAAAGGAAAAAACAAGTAAGATTCGACATGGATCATTCATATAAAACAAAGATCCACTGTTGTGTACTGTTAATGCTCTTGCATTTGATCCATTTTGTAGGTCTGACTGCAACCATGAGCCCTTTCCAGATCTTTCAAAGAGAGAAAATTGGTATAATATCAAACTCTTCGCGACAGACCACAAGCAGCGCACTAAGGAGATGTCAGCAATATCACACACCCTATCAGTTAATGAAATTTTCAATGGTACAGGTATAGTATCTAAAGCAAAGATTCACAACAGAAAATCCAGCATCTGCACTCTTTCATTTGCTGAGCAAATGATCTCAGATTCACTGTTGTGTGCTGTTAAAGCTCTTGCATGTTATCTGTTTTGCAGGTTTGACTGCAACCGTGAGCCCTGTCTGCCTCAATGAGAACAGAAGTCAGGTAAGAGGCATTGAAAGAAACTTTACGTCAATTGACTTTTTGCTGAATGATGAGAACAAGCAAATATTCAGTTACTAGGACTTGAAGCTGTAAGAAATGAGACCTAAACTTACCGCATATACCATTTTACCATAGCTGATATACCCGGAATTTCTTCAAAGCTCTGCTTTTGTTGCTCCAGCTATTGAGAGGGTGCGGCCCTGGATTTCTGTTGTGAGTTTTTGCTTTTGATATTGTAACAATTCTCTCTCTTTGAAAGATCTGGGAAGTCAAATCTCCAAAATAAATAAAATGCAAGAGCGTTTACAGTGCACAGCAGTGGATCTTTGTGTCCTATGACTGATCCATAATTGTGTTCTCATTGCTCACATTTGCTCCAATCCTCTTGATGTTTGGGTCTATGAACCAATGAAGCAATACCATGCTCCTGAGGTTGATCAGGATACTCGGGCTGATGTGCAGCAAATCCAGCAAGCTGAATGGATGGAACTCTTCCAGAGGATCAGGCAAAAGGAAAGCACTCACTACTTCAGATATTAAGGGTTGCTGGAAAGGAGCTGGCTGGTACCTCTATGTCCATGGAATGTGCTTGATGTACTCCCACTCAAAGCATGTTCAGTTACCTTCTACCCCACAAATAAGTAGTACTACACAAGATCTAGGCATCTCTGTGCTCAAGAGCTCTCTGCCAAATTAGACAGAACTAAGGAAGGCAAATGTGGAGTTTAATTTAGCTCTAGCAAGCAATAATTCTCCTGCATTGCCAACTCGATGTGACGCGAAGAGAATGACTACGCTTATCGAATCTCAAAATGCTGATATAGCCCTACTTCAGAAGGAGCTTAATGATTGCAAGGAACTTCTTGAGAGATACGAAAGAAAAGAATTAAATACAAGCGAATTAAATTACAAGGCGAGTTGTTATCTAGTACAGAGGAAGTACTACAAATCGTTCGCGAGGAAGAGGAAAAGCCTCAGGAGAAAAAGACATGAGGGAGGCCTCGTAAATGACCGATTGAAAAAGCAGACGAGAAAATAGAAGAGGAGGAGCCAGAGAATAGATCAAGCAATTGAGAGTTGGAATTAGATGAATGTGAAGTCCGTAGAACAAGATCGAAGATATAAGTTGGATATTTTGACCGAGTTCCCAGTAAGTCACGGAGAAAAGCATGAAACTCCCTAAAGTTCTTTCACTAATACGTCTGTGGCTAAGTTGGCTATGCAGGCTGACAGGAGAGTGGCGCAGCAGACTCACCAAAACCTGCTCCCAACCAATCGGATACATACTTTTTGTTTAACGCGTGGTATATACGTACCTACACAAACGCCTTGTGCTTACATTTTGTAATGATGGTGTACGACGCGTAAATGTAAACAAACGGAATTCGTCTTCGATCTGACAGTAATCAATCGATAGCCAGCTAGACCAATACCTGAACTGTTGCGCTTGCGAAAATCTGCACAATTATTATACTGTTGACAAGCAACTGTGTTGCTGAAAACCCCTAATATTTCTCCAAAGACGCGCCGCCGTCTGAGTACATTAACAGCATTTCTAATCTCTCGAATTGCATGTCACATCTCAAACCGCAATGATTGCAGCACCTATTGTTTCGCCAGGAAATGGTTCAGTTGCGTCTGTTCTAGATTCAACAATGTCTACAGAATATAGGTGGGCGACAGATAGCGTTGCTGGAGGAGGCGATCACTTGCAAGGCATTGCGTCTCCTTTTTTCGACCATGGTGAGCTTAGTCGACTATCAGAGGAAGGTGAGTATATTAAATCAGTTTTATTAAAGCTGTGAGTTTTTAGATATTTAACGAAATCTAGGATCTACTGATGATGAAGAGACTAGTCGCGTCAAGCACTTGGCCGAGCTGCTCGATGAGTTCAATCTTACTCATCCTACTGTAGCCGACAAAAGAGCCTCAAGCGCACCTGTTGAGGGAACTGAAACGGAGTTCACAATAAATACAAGTACAGGGTTTACTTCAACAGCCCAATCAGTCAAGCCAGCACTGAATGAATATCAAGAAGCAAGAGCTGCGACGCCTGTGTCGGATTCCTCTCTATTCAGCACGAGTTCCGGAGATAATACAAGTCAAGAAGCGAGCAAGGATATGCAGGTAATTTTTTGCTTTGTATTTTATTGTCGCATTTTGCGGATTGTGAGAATTGACCATCGATAGCTCGGAACGTCCGCATTTGTAAAATCATCGATAGCTTTTCCTGAGGCAAACAGACCCCGGTCGCACGACGATGCCAGCGCAGATGATAGCACTGCTAAAGTGAAAGAGAATGCCGATATTCAATATATACCAATAATTTTGCCTCAAGAGCAACAGAATAATGCAGAAACTGTTCAAGTAGGATCAAAAGTGCTGAACAATCCTACTACTAGCTTCACGTCTTCACGTCTTCCAAAAATAGATCAAAAAAATGACGAGATTACTTGTCAGGGTTCACCTAACGGCGATACAGCATTTTTATTAAAACAATTACGACATTTAACGGTCGAATGCGAGAATAGGGATTTAATGATTGCAAATTTAAAGACGCAGCAGGAGGACTCTCAAAAGAGAGAAAAAACCTGGGAGTTGAAGCAAACTGAATTGCAGAGGCAGCAGCAGGGACTATTACGCCAACAAGAGCTTCAATTTGAGAGGCTGCTTGCTCAAATAGAGGACCGTCAACAGCGCTCATCTAAGAATGAATCGCAAGCCAACAAGGTCACATCTGGCACGAATCCAGAATTTTCGCATACTCAAAGCATGTTTGTTCATCCATCGTCGTCATTTCTCGCTCAAGAAAAACTGTCAGATACTGCATCATCTCGTCGGATCTCAAATAATCTATCAGCTCTACCGTTAGCTCAATCTTCGGCTGTCAGAAATGGCGTGACTCTAGAGAGTGTTGCGAACAGCGATACTGATTATGCTGCTGATCGTGTAGTGTTTGGTTTTGATGGACGGCAAGAACAAGACTTTGATCGATCGCAAACTGAATTTTATCAGCCATTTCATAGACACGAGCAAGATCAACATCCAGCCACTCAGGGTGCTCTGGATGCTACAGCAATTGTTCATCCTGTTCCTCAGCGGCCTTTGTCAATCCCAATGAAAGAGAAGGAAGGTGCTACACTACGAGGTGATGAGGAAGTCCGATTAATTGAATCACTGAATTCTTCTCTGCGACATTCGCTGCAGCTGGAGCAAAACTTAGAGGAAGCAAAGTCAGAGATCTCAGAATTGAAAGAATTAGTAACAGAGCTCATTAGAGATAAGAAACTAGCTAAGGAGAAGGAGACTAGCAACTCTAGATTCTCTGAACCTTCTACGATACCAATTTTGACTAGAAAAGCCCCTTCGCCTTCCCGAACTTCTTCGCCCATCTCTGCCACGTCAGGAAAGTATTCTGAGATCAAGTCTTCAAATGTGTCTAATCTAGCAGCCACGTTTGATAAGGCAACGCCGGCAGAGGTTATTGAAAAATTGGAGAAACTTCTAGGGGAATCTGAAGATGAGATTAAGAAGCTAAAGGGTCTCGCTGTTGTGATGGGACCTGCTAGCATGCCAGGTATATACGAAATGGATATTGCTCTTAGGACTGAGGACGCGTATACTAATTTGTATTCAAGATGCTCGAACGCATTCCCCTGATAAGAATGGCAAACTATACTACCGACTTGAGATGGACAAAGTGGATAAACTTGGAGTTTCAGAACTAGGAAATATTGTGAAGGTCAGTTTTGCCTTCCAGAATACCATTTCGAGACTTAGCGAGTTAACATTTACTTTTTCTTAGAATATTCTTCTGCAGCTCGGTGTAGCTTTCTCAGATCTGCAGGCCTGTATCATGTCGCTTCCAGCGCATTTGGAGAACGAGGATCGATATATGCATTTTGCCAATGACGTTCACAGAATACTATATTCTGGACTACAAATCGACCCAGATGGAACAGTTCCTCTTGGTGAGGGTTCTAGGCACGAATTGAAATGTTTAGGAGAGATGATTGGTAAGATTGAGAAGCTTGCTCGTGCAGCTGAAAGACGAGAGCAAAGACGGCGAGAATTAAAGAGGTAGTAATGGATGGGAAGAAATGTAATGCAGCATTATGACGGCGGCATAATTTATCTTATTTAAGTGTTGTACTTTCAAAAATAGAATTAGTGTTTATATCTCACAACTATTACAATATCCTGTGAGGAATAATCTCCCTATTCTCCAGTGTTACATAATTCATTTCTACTCAATCCCCTTCTTGCAATACCAAATATTAATGAATGGTAATAGAAATCGTAAAGGTCATTCGAAAAGGTAGAACAATTAAGATTGTAAATTGCTATTTACTGTATGTTGTTTTGCTTCTTAAACTCGTCCCACGCATGATTAAGAGATACGAACACAGCCTGTGAAATCATCTTTTGCTCAGTTGTTGCATTAGCAGCCACCTTATCAGGGTGCGTCTTCGCAACAGCCTTCATATAATTGATTTTAACCTTTTTAGGTAAGACAAGGTCGGCCATGCTCACTTTAACCCATCCAGTCTCGCTCCAAAGTACTGTATCTAGAGAACCAAGTAATGCGCGTAGATTATCGTCTTTGCCATGCTTCCAAGCTGCTATTTTCGCTTCGACTCCATCAAGAAGAGAAAATTTCTCAGCATCGAGAGCCTCAAGTTTGCTATTCTCCTCCTTTATCTTCTTCAAAGCAGCCTGTGCAGCAGCGTTGTTCTCGATGGATGTAGATTTTGGTCGTTGTACAGGTTTTGGTGTACTTCGTGCGGACGCAGACGGTGTACCATTTTTAGGCGATGGATTGATAACGCCATCACATCGTCTCTTTCCATCCATGGCAACAGTACCACCTTTACCAGATTGTACGAGATCTTCCCAGGCATTCTTTGCATCTTTAAATCTTTCTAGTTGCTCCAAAGCTTCAGCTTTTCTCTGAACGAGTTTTGCCCAGATATCAACTAGTTTCTTGCCTGACTCATACTCCTCATCGAATCCCTTTCCAGGACCAATGATAGATATTCCCTCTTCCGCGTCACTTAATGCTGCTTTCATGTCTCCCAGTTTAAGAAGCGACGCCGCGCGATTGGATAAAAGCACAGTTCGAATCAGATGCGGTGACGGAGTCATCTCGAGCGCTGTGGTGTAGCGCTCGTTTGCAAGAGTAAAATCACCGCGCTTGAATGCTTCGGTTCCCTCGGTGCGTGAAAGCATGATATCGTCAAGCTGTATAGAAGAAAGGGGAACCTGCAGTCGTGACGGTGGCTTAGGACGGGCCTGTTGAACTGGTGTAGGCGGGGTAGCTCCTTTGCGTTGGGGCCACTGGGGCGGTGTTGGCTGAGGGCGAGGTGATGCAGTAGGACGCGCTCTGCGGCGATTAGAAGAAGAATATTGTGTCATATCATCAAACTGATTCCGCTGTGGTCTAACGGGGTTCGTAGGAGCTTCGTCCTCAAAAGCCGATTGGCGAGAAGATGAAGACGACATCTGCTCGGCGGTACGTGGTCGTCGGGGTTGTGGAGGCGGTGGACCTTCTTGCTCAAGTAATTTGGCCTCTAACGTAGAAGCAATATGCTTTTGACGCGATCTGCGCTCGGGAATAGGCTCTTCAAGATTGATTTCGGCTGCATCGGCATCAAATCTATATCGACTCTGATTACGCATCCATCGCGGATTTCCATCGTCTGAAAATCCGCCACCGCTGCCACCTCCATTACTATGCTGTTGATATTCTTCTACTGCCTTGGCGACCGTCTGCTTGCCTTGTTTCCATAAAATTTCAGCTCGACTTCGCAATTGAGAAGAAAATATCGATGCCATTTTTCCAATATCCTGAGTAGGAGTCTGTGATGGAAATTGCGGCACCTTGAATCCGCTCCGTCCATTTCGTTCATCGCCTTCAGTTGTCCCGTCGCTGTATACCGATGGCATCGACTGCCATTCATCTTCGTCACCAACCTCTGCAGTTGTTGTTTTACGAGCGCGAGGAAGATCATCTGGATGCGGTGCCAACACGTCGTCATATTCTGTTTCTTCATATCCTGAAGGACGGCTATGAGCCTGCGGTCTCGTAGGTTGTCTAGGTGGCGCTCTTCTCTCATTAGAAGCAGATTCTCCATTACGTTGCTGCGTTTGAAGACGTTTCGCCTTCTCATGAGCCTCTCGGATCAAAAGATCTACTGCTTGCTGTACATTCGTTCCGGTATCAGTCTGAGCCAAAGCGCGACGCGAGAGAGAGGCGGTGAATCCCATGTCGACCAATTCTGCCACATACACATCTCCGGCAGCAGAAGTTGATGGTGGTGTAGAGTTTGCCGAAGAACGTCCTTCTGATAATGACGACGAGAAGTCGAAACGAGGTTGTACTTCTGATGGCGGCTGTCGAGCACTAGCTGAAGAGGTGGGACGCGAAGGTCGCCTGGCAGCTGAGTCTAGAGAAGATGACGATGAGGAAGATGGGGTTGGCGAAGGGCGAGAAGATGCGGGCTTTCTAGATATTTTTATTTCCTCTACCGGTTTGGCTAGAGCACCTAAAATATCGTCGTCTTCTATTAAACTGGGAGTCGATACTTGGGGAATGCCGGAGTTCGATGAGACTACTTTCGATGAATAATGAAGTCAGCAATTGCTTCTATTAAAAAACTCGTCCGGTTGAGGCGCACATGTATTTGACTGACCGCTACTCGCGTGAACACTATCAAGCAAGTCAAAACTAATGCCATTTGCCCATGTCGTATCCGCATTCGAACTTGTCACAGAGCTTCCAGATACTGTCTGCTGTCTTGCCTTCTCCTGTTCATTGAGAGGCCGATTTGCCGCCTCACGGCTTTTAGCAGAAGAAAATGAGACCAAAGAGGCAAATGAATCTGTCCCCGCTGCTACTTTCTTCTTATGCTGTGCAGAATTATTTTCCGCAGGTCGAAGTGCAGCGTAGTTCACTGAGGATGCTGCAGAAGATGGCCGAGAGGACGGGGGCGAGCCAGGCGCGGACGGCGACGGCACGTTAAACACAGGCGGTCTCGCATTCTGCGGTTGCTGCTTCCCATGTAATGAATCTTCCGAGAAGGACAGATCCAGAAGGTCATCCATGCCCTTTTCTATTGCGCCTGCAGCAGGTCGAGAATTTGGTGGATTCTTTATCGAAGCGATGGATTCTCCCCCCCGGAGCGGCGACACTGAGCCGCAGCCACGAGTCCCTTAAACATATAGTGGGCACTGCAGTACTGAACCAACAATTAATGGTAGGGGTTGTCCGATACCCGGCATAATATTATTCAAGAGCCCCCTTACGCGACAATTATGCCCTTCAATCCACACGCGAGTTTTTTCGTGAAGTTGCAGATTGAGTGCTGCTCACTTGATTGCGAATAACCCGACTCTCGGCTGTACTACCTCACATTATAATGTCATTTCTACGGAATATTTCAAGTAGGATAGGATCCGGAGTTGTTTCTTTGTCTCGAAAGACGGCGACTACGTCGATTGCTGCCGGTAGTTCAATTCTTCGACACCAGCAGCAACCGGCTCTGGCCAATTCTTTTCAGTTACAATTTGTCCGTTATGCTACAAAGAAAGCTGCCTCGTCGCGAACAAATGATTACAACTCGGTTGGAAAACGTTTGGGTTTGAAGGTTACGGAAGGTATGTTCGCTTCTTTGTTGAAGTTCGCTCAGTTTCGGAAAAGAATTATATGCTAAAATACCGTCGCCTTATAGGTGGATACGTACATGCCGGAGAAATAATTTTCAAGCAGCGCGGTACACAATGGTATCCTGGTGAAAATGTAAGTAGTCGGTCCTTTATCTCCCGTACGGATTTCAGTTAACACTAAATATCAGACAATCATCGGAAGAGAGTATACCATCATCGCCAAAGAAGCCGGATACGTACGCTATTACCGTGACCCGTTCCATCCTAACAGAAAGCTCATTGGTGTTGCACTCTATCCCGAAGTCCGACTTCCTTCATCTCATTGGCAACCACGACCACGCCGGTTCCTTAGAGTGCCGATTGAAGACCCGGAGGAGATTGAAGCCGAGAAGAAAAGACTTTCGCGGAAGGAGTACTATGGATGGATCGAAAAGTCTGCTCAATACGAAGCTCGCAAGGCGAAGAGAGAGCAGCGGGTATCTGGTGCCGTATCTGAGTCGGCGGATAGCAAAGTTTAGATATGAGGTAGACGGGCTGAACTGTAAATAGAATGTACTTTCGTATAGCGGAAGTGAATGTATTTTATCATGAATATTTCCCCTGAAAAGTATCTTCTACTGTTGAAGTGAACCTTTTATTGCTTTCCTATATGGGCGCACATAAACCATGGTTCTAGAGCATAATATGCTATTTCCATAGCTTGCATGCAATGACAAATCTCCGTCGTGACCCAACGATTCATAAATATAACAACAAATAGCCATTACGTTAGCTCCACGAGTTCTCCAATGAATTTTCTTCCAGTTACCGAGCGTCCAAACTCGTATTCTCGATTTTCTCAAACATTTTCCTAGCAATCTTGATATTCGCCAAGATAATATGATTTTCTGCTTCACCAGAAAACGGGTCGTCATTATCCAATAATCCTCCGGCAGAGCTCGAGTCTGTATCATCTCCATCCATACCGACAGTAGAGACCTTGTTTGCCATTACAACCATAATCATCGTACTCGCAGTCATAGAATCTAGGTATGCAGAGCAGTCGCTACCTCTTAATGATAGCGACTGGAATTGTGATCGAAGCTTGCTACAGCTTTGTTTGAACTGTTTGATAATATTACTGATCTTTTCAAACCGAGTTGCGTCCGATATAAATCCCGGTGATCGACTGCTTGTGACGTGAGAAAGAACCAGAAATGTGGTCTTCTCGAATAAAATAACCTCATCAACTTCGGAAATATCTGCAAATGTCTGTAGATGCTTTTGATATGCACCAACATTAGGAATCAGTGAACATACTATATTCGACCATGCTTTATATAATGATTCGTCCCAGATGGTTGTCGCAAATCCTTGAACTTTGAACGAGAACATTGCAGAAGTGTCTTCAAGACTGTGCATCAATGCTCGATAGACATCTTGCCTTTTCTCGACAACTACTAAATCCATTTTGTGCACAAGGGCAAATATCCGAGCACCAGGTGAAAATTCATAAAGGTTGCGGAGGCAGAGTACAAATGTTTCGATATCTTTTCGAAGTTCTTTAGATTCAACATCAAATACAAAGATCAAGGCTTCGACCATTTGGAAGATGTCGTCTCGTTGAGAAGAAAAGTAGTTGTCCATATATGCATCTTGTCTAATTATAAATACCTCAATAGTTAGTTAATCGTACCCTTCAAATCTATAGCTGAAAAGCTAATCGGAATAGCGCACCCTCCACAATCCCACAGATTCAGTGTCAGGTTTCCGAGAAACCGAAGGTTTTGATGCTCCACGTCAATAGTTGCTCCTAACCGGCGCGTATCAAAAGCAGAGTAATTGCTGTAAATCTCTATTAGCAACGGCATATAATATCATGGGAAGACCACTAGATCTCTCTCACCTAAAGATAATACTTCTCATCGAAGACTTTCCGGATCCACTCCTTCCCTTTATTAGCAGAGGTGTGAGTTAGTAAAATGAATGATATCTTAAGTGACAACCATATACATGGAGCAGCAAATACCATCAGCAAAAGCTTTCGTCGAGCGGTCCCAGCCATGGTATGCAGGAACGATGAGGTGCACTGTATTTGTAGGTGATCAAATGAAGTATACGCAGAGGTGAAATCTCCGGCTTTTTCAGGTGATCCGTAAATCACAGAAAAGCCTCAACACCCAGTATAGTATATACTTTTCAGAATGCAGTATTCTTCGAATAGAAAGGAAATGCGGACGTAAACCCTCGTTTATTGGCCAGTGAAAGAAGTCATACTACTAGCATCCGTCATGTGAAATAATACTAAACCCTTATTATGTGGACAGACTCCGCACTGAACTTAGTTTGGTCCGCCGGTCCTTATCGGATTCCAAAACTCCTCCACATTATTTCAGAGGAGGTGGCCGTGAGTGAGAAGGATTGCTGATCCACTCGAAGAAATGAGTGGAAGTAGCTTGAGAATTCAAAATTGAGCGATAGATTTAACATTTGGTCAGAATTTGTCTACATCAAAGGAATCAGAGTTTGATCGCGTGCTCCGATATATGATAATTCGTGAAGACACAGCCGCGATATGGATGAAGAGGCTACCCAACCATCTCTGGAAGAGACTGAACTCATTGGAGAAAACCCTTTAGGTGGATCTGTTATTGAAATTTCAGAAGATCGTGGTCCATTGAAACGGTCGGCGGAGATCATTCTCGAGAAACCAAATACGAAAACCAAGGTATCTCTACCTCGATGTTCAGGTACCGCTGCCGCGAGTGAAGAGAGGCAAGATTACTGGAACGAGGCTTACGAGCCTAATATAAGACCTGAGCAGTATGCAGGCGAGTCGACAGATTACGACATTGACATATACTGGGTCGATAGGCCCGCTGTTTTGCTGAATCGAAATAAACGGTTGAAGCGGATAAGACGGCGGTTATTGGAAGATTATGACCAAGAGTTACTTGCCCGCGCTAAAGAAATGGAGCCGAGCGAGAAATTTCCCAAGTTTTTACAAAATGAAAAATATGGTCTGATTAGGCCGCTTATCCCGGCTCGCGATGGGTCCTCCTTTATCTCGAAGCTGCCGACAGAAGTTCTAGAGATGATATTCCACAAAATGTTTTACTTACTCGTGTTTGATCATTATCGTAAACCCGGAATTGCAAAAGTTGCATGCGTCAATCGCATGTTTAATAGATTGGTATGCCATTAGAGAGTTATGCCAGCACATGCGCTGTGAATAGCTAGCTAACTTTCATAGCTTCAACCAATTCTTTTTAGAACAATCGCTATCGACAACGTCGAGTTTCTGAAAGAGCTGGCCGATCTTTTGCATCGTTCCCCATACGTTGGCCCATTGATCAAAGTGCTTAAATTGAAATTTGTGTCTGCCTCATCCAACGAAGCGCAGGAGATTTCACGAATGCTAAGCCAAATTGCACAGAAATGTCCAAATCTAAAGACAATCTCGGCAATAATGTCAGGTGGCCAAGATGGACACGATCTAGTAATTCCTTATCTTGACAAAGAGCTCCTGGGTGGCTGTACTTCCAAAGTTGTCATCTTGAATTTCATATTCGAATGTTATACTATGCCATTTACCATGTTTGCTCAGGGATTTCAGAATTTAAAGGTACTACAGATTGGTCATGTTGACATGTCTCGTTTAAGTGTAACTAAGCAAGATCTGCGGATGCGTCTACCAAATGTTGAATGGCTACAGCTGACGTCGCCTACTTTAAGTCCTCCGGCAATCAAGTTGATCGCGACTGCACTTCCACGAATCAAAACCGTTGATGCGACAGCTGTTTGTGGAGGTGTAGTCGACCTATTGTGTGCGATTGCGGACCGAACTGACTCACTTACCGATGTAAAGCTCACGAGATGCTCTGCACATGGCACGAGAGCCAAATTGACTTACAAACTATGGACCACATTGCAATCTGTTGAGATGATTGGGTGCACTATGTTGTCACCAACGGTACTCCCTACTTATCGAGGATCCAGAATCAAAGCTCTGCCGAGACTGAAGAAGCTAAAGATAGCCGCAGATATCAAGCTACCTATTAATGAGCAGCTCTTTAGTGAGTTAATTGAGGCAGTCAATCTTCTCCCTGGTATCATTGGACAACTGCCTAAGCCTGATAGTGAAATGGAGGAGCGTTCTAGGCTACTCACGACGACCGCACCGGGTGTGGATATCGCTATTATCTGTGATAACTGCGCATTTGGCGATACGTTTGGGTCAGCAGCCTCTAGGTCTGCCGCATTAAGATACGTGGCCTTACCTAACTACATGCATTATACGATTTTAGAGACGGTGGGTCCTATGGATGAACCACGGGTAGTGAAGCGTATGGACTTGCAGACAGCTGAGCGATTTCGTATGGATCTAGGGATTCTATGGCGACGGTCGACTGCTACGCTCAATTAATATCTGCATGGTAATGTAAGAAGTTCTCATACAGTTATGATTATATTTTATGTTGTTAGATTTTGTTTTCCTCTTCCAATTCGGGTGGTTTATGAGTCTTTGTTTCATCAATGTAGATCATTATTTGTGATGATGATGATCCTGGGATCAAAACGGCGATTACTAGTATCGTAATATCTTATAGCAGTATTTGAACGACTATTTATGCGAGTGCCCGATTAGGTGGATGGACTTGCAGACGAACAGTTGCGGGCAGCCGCTGGTAAGTGCGCTTACGCGTCACTGTAGCTCACTGCAACAACGCACGTCGCCACCAGCGAGATATCATCTCACCAGAATATACCAACAATCTCTACTCTTGACAGTTCAAGTTTCGGCTCGCACTAGTCTACCGGAAGCGAGGTGAAATTATCGCAAGTCCAGTGCGAGTTAAGTCAACGTCGCCGAACAGAGTTAACAATCGACGCCGATGCTGCTGCATCGTTTCACGTGACTGATACTAACGGCATCCGTTGCCTCTGCCTCCCTCGTCGTAAGTCATAGCTTCAGTCTTCTTTGTCGCCCACGTCCTCCTATCCTCGAACTCGGCATTTTCGCCCCCCTTCTCCTTCATTCCTCCATCTGGCGTCTCTTTTGCATTTTTTCTTTTGCAAGGCCAATGGCTTCTTTGTCCGCGCAATCGACCCCGCCGCCGGGACCGCTTGCGGCCGCCTCGCATTTTCCCCAACGACTCCGCAACCTCTTCCGCTTCTCCTTGAATGGACCCCAGCATGATACTAGCACTACACCTCCCTCTTCACCACCTTCTGCACCGACGCTAGAGAAAATTGGCCTACCTCCGCCGCCGAAGAACCGCTTCGCCAGACTGCGTTCGCCATCAAACCCGAACCCTCGTGGTGCCTCGTCAACACCTGCGTCCACGCCGGCCTCTGTGCAACCCACCCCTCCGCCAGCTCCTTCGCCTCCTCAGACACCTGCTGATGTGCTGAATTTGGCTACTATATCACCGCCGCCGGTCGCTCGTACGACATCGCCCACGCAACGGCCACAAAAGTCCTACATGCCCGGTCAAGTCGTGAAACGGCTGCGCCGCGTCGCCTCAGCTCCCAACGGACTCCAGAAACTCGAAGAGCAGCAGCACCAGCAGCAACAGAACTCGTTCCCGCAAGATGCGACTCCTGACGAAGCTGATGAACAAAGACCTGTTTCAGGCAACAACAATTCTACCGATATGCTGTCGCAACCAGTGCCTATCAGTGCTGCAGCAGCTAGCGTAAACCCCCCTGCGATCCTGGATTTTAGCTCACCTGGAACAACGCCCGGTCCGCTAAGTGCTCCAAATGCGGGGCAGTCCTCACCTGCTCGGATAGACTATTTCAGTGAGAAAATGGTACCCCCAAGTATGCCACCATCGTTTCGTCGAACGTACTCATCCAATTCTATTAAAGTTGGCAGCGTTGAAGTTGGTCCTCAGAGTTTCGACAAGATCAAACTGCTAGGCAAGGGCGACGTTGGGAAGGTATATCTTGTGCGTGAAAAGAAGAGTAGTCGATTATATGCTATGAAGGTCTTGTCGAAGCGGGAGATGATCAAGCGTAACAAGATCAAGCGTGCTTTGGCAGAGCAGGAGATTCTTGCTACAGCAAATCACCCCTTCATTGTCACACTTTACCATTCATTCCAATCTGATGAGTACTTGTATCTGTGTATGGAATATTGTATGGGAGGAGAGTTTTTTAGGGGTAAGAATTCATGACGTTGTTAAATTTATATACTATGGCAAGGCTAACAAATTCTCGCAGCTTTGCAAACTCGGGTTGGAAAATGCATTCCCGAAGACGATGCTCGGTTCTATGCCGCCGAAGTTACCGCAGCTCTCGAGTATTTGCATTTAATGGGCTTTATTTACCGCGACTTGAAACCGGAAAACATCTTACTTCATCAGTCTGGTCATATCATGCTCTCGGATTTTGATCTTTCTAAGCAGTCTGATTCTGGTGGCGCGCCTACGATTGTGGGGTCACCGAATGGTCGAGGAAATAACCAACACTCTATGCCTGCGATTGACACTAAGGCCTGCATTGCCGATTTTCGGACAAATTCATTTGTTGGTACTGAAGAGTATATCGCTCCTGAGGTTATCAAAGGTAATGGTCACACCTCGGCCGTCGATTGGTGGACTTTGGGAATTTTAGTGTATGAGATGTTGTATGGAACTACTCCTTTCAAGGGCAAGAATCGTAACGCGACATTTGCGAATATTCTCAAGCACGACGTTCAATTTCCTAACTATCAGCCATCTGCTGCTTCGGTAAATGGTCAACCTCAACCAATCTCGAATCTATGCAAGTCTCTGATCCGAAAACTTCTTAGTAAGGATGAGAATAGACGACTAGGATCGCGTGCTGGTGCTTCTGATGTTAAGGCACATCCATTCTTTAAGAATACACAATGGGCTTTATTGAGAAATTCAACCCCTCCAATGATTCCCACGCCTAGTGAGGGTATTGACGCAATTAATTTCCGTGCGCTGAAAGATAGCCAGAGTATGGATATTGGCAAAAAGCAAGCTACGACGTCTAACGGAATAATGACGTCACCTGCAAATGGGTTGCGCACTAATGGATATTCTTCAATGAAGAATAAGTCAAATGCGGAAGTTAACAACTCAATGTCGGGTGCACCTCCCAGTACCAGTGCAAAGTCTTCGAGCGCTGCTAATGCGAACGGAAATAGCACTGCTAATACGAGTTTGAGCAACAACAGTGGTAGCAATAAGGGCTCCTTGGATGAATACTATGATCCGTTTCAGGAGTTCAACTCAATCACGTTGCATCATGATGATGAGTATGACTATATGGGAAATGCTTACAGTTCTCATCCAACCTCTCTGGCTCCAGAGCGATAGTTATAGCTGTGTCATTTTTATATAACGATATTAATGCATATACGCCATCGCTTACGTCCACTTTGCAGGCTACGCCTAAATGGATTTGCTTGTGTTTATATTGCACTCTTCTTTTTTTTGCAAGGAGTTGCTGAGTTTGGCATTGGCTTACATTGACTTATTTACATATATTTATCTTCTTTTTTCTTGTTGCTTTAAACTTGCCATACCTTTGCATTTCATTGTTTCATTGATCTTTTTTTTTTGCTAACTGAATTTTTGTTTCTTTTTTTTTGTTTTACTTTGGCTATTGGGTTTGGATATAGCGCGCTTTGCAAATGATTTTCTCTTTTTTTTCTTTTCATTAGTATTTGGTTATGAGTTCCAAGATGTTATTTGTGTTCGTTTTAGTATTGTTCACTGCACTTGTTTATATTTGTTGGATATGGAGGAATTGGAGAATTGTGTAGCATTTTGAAGTTGTTTTAAAAACGGTCGATGACTGAAACCAAAATATATGCTGTAACTATTGATAAAGAATAACTTATTAAATAATTAATTTTTTCCTGATTAATATTTGGGTGCTGGAATCACATATAAAAGATCTATATAATGGATCATTATCGTGAGCCTTAGCTGTACTAAATATCATGATCGGGTCAATATTAGAATAAGCTCGAATTTAGAATTAAGAGAATTCTTCAATTTTGCAACGGGTTCTGGTGAAACGGTTGCCTGTCCGCATTCGAACAAGATTAAGCCTACACAAGCTTTAAAAGTCTCCAGCCAAGGTGACAACCCCTGAAAACCTAAAAACGCCGCTCGCCGATTCTCACTTCCGGACTTTCTTTGCTTGCTATTGCGATTTACTCTTGCTTCATTGGATCGAACTGCGCAATTCAATTGCGGAAATACTTCAATCTGTTTGCTGCTGGCCGAAAGTTCGTTAAAATCCGACGCTGAAGATCATCTTGTCGGCTCGTCGGGCGGCGCGCTTCTCCGTTCTCCATCAATATAGACGAGCATTTATTTTGCTTATTTCGCTTTTACTTTATTTGCAATTTGTTTTAAATGGATCGCCTAGAAGGCGACCTGATTATTTTTGATATTTAGACGTCATACCAGAAGGATATTATAAAACAACTTTGCCGGAGCCGGCGATCAAGGGGCATGAGCTCTCGCATTCTCGAGGCAGTTTCCGATATACTCGGACATTTATATGTCGACATTTCCAAAGACAACTAAATTACCATGCTAACTAATGTACAACTTTCAATCCATAATTAAGAATCATCTCTAGCCAAAACATTTATAACAAAACACAATAACAAATGCAAACTCTCTATGATTGGATCATCTTAGGCAACGACACAGCTCTTGATACCACACATGCCCGAGCTCTCCTCGGTACGTGCAGCAGGAGCGGGCGCAGCAGTCTTGGTTACTGGCTTGGAAGGCACACTAGCAGCAGCGGTCTTAGTTGTCGTTGTCGGAGCAGCGGCAGTCTCAGCGATTCCTGCTACTGCGCTCTCAATCGCGTTCTCCTTTCTACCATGCAGTCAAAACGCCTTGGCGACGATCTTGTAGAAGGCCTCGCCCTGCTTAGTGGCGACAGTCTTCTCGAGCTCGGAGGGCAGGCGCGAACCGTCCCCAGCGGAGAGGGTACCGGCGCCCCAGGCCGATCCACCGTGGACCTCGGTGAGATTGGTCAACTCAGCAAAGACGGAGGCAAATCCCAAGGGGACGAAGACCATGCCGTGGTGGAAGTAGGTGGAGAGAGAGTTGTAGACAGTGCTCTCCTGGCCACCGCCGAGCGAGGAGGTCGAGGTGAACTGACCGGCGTACTTGCCGGAAAGGGCACCCTTGGCCCAAAGACCGCCGGTGGCATCCCAGAAAGCCTTCCACTGACCGGGGAAGCTGCCGAAGCGGGTAGGGACGCCGAAGAGGAAGGCGTCGTACTCCTCGAGGGTCTCATTGGTGGCGATAGGGTAGTCGGGCTTAGGGGGAGCGTACATCTTGGTGAGAACCTCCTCGGGAAGCGTCTCAGGGACCTGGAAGATAGTGGCAGATCCGCCGGCAGCCTCGACACCAGCCTTCTCAGCCTCGGCCATGACGGCGACGTGTCCGTACATGGAGTAAATGATGATCTGGAACAGAAGCGTTAGCGCGGCAAGCGAGATGGTGAGAGGAACATGACACGTCACGTACAGCGATCTTGGGAGCCATTGCGATTAATAAAGACGATGAAGGAATTGAGCTTGGTGAGGAAGACTGACAATGAGCAGCGAGCTACGCGCACTAAATACGCCGCGAAGACCGCGGAGCCGGAGGGAGCCCTCCGAAAACTGTGTTTGTCAGTATTAGAATGGCTTACTTAGAATCGGTAATGCACTGTCTCGAGGGTTAGGGCTCTGGCTGCCGAAGTCAGTGCTCGTCGCCCGAATCAGAGGCCGCGTTGGGAAAAGTCACAGCTGACATAAGATGCTGGTAAGCTTGACTTTTCTTCGGACGGACAATGCGCGGAGGTCCGATCTTGGATATAGCAGACCGCTCTTCCACGCATACTCGGCGCTCACTACGGCTCTTAGAGAGCTCTTAGAGAAGGCCGGTTGTTCGGAATCGGGTTCGAGGGAGGTCGGCGGCGATTAGCGAGCTTTGAACAAGTAAATAAGCCTTACAAAGCTGCCGCAGCCGCACGCGGGACACAAGCCCCTTACTCAGACATGTCAGCTGCGGCTTGGCCAGCTCGTCATTGTCTAGTAATTATTAGGTATGCTTCAGTCATGGCGGTCACACGCGAGTGCTGCTGCAGGACTGGTGGGCACTATAAAGACCCGCCCGTTGTGCTGCTCTTCCCTGATCTCCGTCATACCACTGCAGCACTCTCTACCAATGGCTCCTCGCGTCGCTATCGTCATCTACTCCCTCTACGGACACATCGCCTCTCTCGCCGAGGCCGTCAAGGCCGGCGTCGAGGCCGCTGGCGGATCGGCAACTATCTTCCAGGTCCCTGAGACCCTCTCCCCCGAAATCCTCACCAAGATGCACGCTCCTCCCAAGCCCGACTACCCCTTAGCGTCCAATGAGACCCTGACCTCGCACGACGCGTTCCTCTTCGGCGTTCCCACGCGCTACGGCTCTTTCCCCGCGCAGTGGAAGACCTTCTGGGACGCTACCGGCGGCCTGTGGGGCAAGGGTGCCCTTGTTGGCAAGTCGGCCGGCTTCTTCGTCTCGACCGGAACCCCCCAGGGAGGACAGGAGACAACTGTCTTAAACTCCCTGTCAACAATTGTCCACCACGGCATCACCTACGTGCCTGCTGGCTACAGAGCATTTGCGCAGATGTCCAATCTCACTGAAGTCCATGGAGGCTCACCCTGGGGTGCCGGCACTTACGCTGGTGCTGACGGATCCCGATCTGTGACTGAATTGGAGAAGGAGATTGCTTTGATTCAGGGCCGTGAATTCTACAAGTTTGTCGAGAAGATTTACTAAGTTTCAAGTGCTATTTGCCAAGCGTGTATATAAATTTAGATATTCGTGACTTCATTGCTACGCGCCAATGATGAGTGATTAGCTGCCGATTAACAAAATAAATGACTCTACAAGTGATTTTCTACTTAAACCATGTCAATTGACTCAATTGAGCCTCTATTTTGTCGTACTTTCATTCGATTGCTGTAACCTGCGCCGTGACGCGATTGATGCCCACTCCGGCGTGCCCGAACAGCGGCAACTCACGTATCACGGTTCACATACGCCGACGGTTCTGTTCGTTGCGCAGTGCGCAATGTGATAAAACCCAATTCGCCTCCAACGGCCATCCACATTGCAGTCCCGGTGCCCTCAGCGCCAGCAAAGCGATATGACGTAAACCATAAGTTTTAGCTTTTCTGTACTCTTTGTCGGCGGCTCCCTGTGCGGCGGTCTAGATAGCTGACTACTCGACCGCGGCGCAACTCCACAAAAGCCAGCTATCGCGCTATCATCAGCGCAGCAACTCTTCTTCAATGGCCGGACAGCTAAGCCGTTGGGCTGGTCGCGCGTTTGTGCGCGGCTCTTCGGAGACTTCTCGTATGCTCTTACTTACGATATGTGTTGCCGGTCTTCAATTCACTTGGATATGTAATCCCTTTCATATACGTGTACTATAAACAAAATTACTGACATTTTCTTATACGGCGTGGAGCAGACTTATGTGAACGTCTACCTTCTATCTCTGGGAATGTCCAAATCTCTTCTTTCATTTGTTTGGGTCGCAGGACCGCTGTCGGGGCTGATTATGCAGCCAGTAGTTGGTGTTTGGTCTGATAACTGCACATCTAGATATGGGCGTCGACGACCATTCATGGCTATTGGCTCAATTCTCGTGGGAGGCTCGCTTATGTTGATGGCGTGGACGCGTGAGGTTGTTGATATTTTTATTTCTGGTGATGCGCTTGCGGGAAACGTCACTATCGTCGTCGCCGTGTTCTCTGTTTTTGCAGCAGACTTTAGCGTGAACGCAGGTCAGTACTCACTATTAATATCATTAATTATTGTTGACAGACTAACAGCGATTATATTATAGTGCAAGCGTGCTGCCGGGCAATTATCGTCGACTCTTTACCCAAGTCCAAACAAGAACTGGCCAATGCATGGGCCGGGCGAATGGTAGCAGTGGGCCATCTGATTGGATTTTACGCGGGCTTCCTCGATCTTCGCAACTACGTCACTTTTCTAGGTGATACGCAGCTTAAAATTCTCTGCGCAATTTCTTCTCTTGCTCTCTTGTTTTGCGTAGGATTAACATCATGGGCTGTTGAAGAAAGAGTTTTGCTGGCGACTGATGAACATACGAATAAGACCACAGTTTATAATATCTTACGCTCGTTACTTCATACTGGTTTCCATCTTCCTAAGCGAATTCGTCAGATTTTTACCGTCCAGCTTTTTGCATGGTATGGATGGTTCACATTTTTGTTTTATTCGTCAACTTGGGTCGGTGAGATTTACGTTCGCTACGACGCCGGTGATTTATCAGATTCTCGAGACTTGGTTGGTGATATTGGCCGCGTTGGATCGTTGGCTTTGACTATTTACTCCATTGTCACTGTCGTATGCTCGCTTCTCCTTCCTCTTTTTGTTGTTCCTCCAAATTCAGATAGGCATACCCTGAAGTCCACATACGAGTCTCTTCCCGAACCTCTCGCTGAATTCATGCACTTTATCTCTCCATACAGACCTACTCTTGTAACTGCATGGATGATGGGTCATATTGTATATGCAATTGCCATGTTTGCTTCGATTTTCGTGAGGTCAGTTCGCGCTGCTACAGTTATTGTAGGAATTTGTGGATTTTCATGGGCGTTGGCATCATGGGCGCCATTCTCTTTACTTGCGGAGGAAATTCGCAAATTAAATGCACCGAACTCCCTTAGTCCTGATGGATACGAAAGTTTGTCGCCAAATGGTGATGAAGAAGGTGTATCTATGGATGTCGAAAGAGATGCTACTGCGGATGAGACAACTGTGAGACGCGGGCGACAGGCTATCCCTGCTGCGCATGTCGCAATTGCGTCAACTTCTGATGCTCCTTATATCGACATAGCGATGGAAATCAACGGGGCGGAGGAGGTCGCATTAGAAGATGAAAGCGACGATGACGAAGATGAGACTTCAGATCAAGCTGGAAGCTATCTTGGACTGCACAATGTCTCAATCACGATCCCTCAATTTGTCTCAACTTTCATATCATTTATCGTCTTTTCAATTTTGGATCCAGGTAAATCTGATGAACTTACTGGTGGCAATGAAGCTCCAAAGGGTGTTAATGCTATTGGAGTTACATTGCAGCTTGGAGGAATTACCGCGCTTGGAGCTGCGTTTATGACTTACAAGCTCAAAAAGCCGTAGAAGGGAGATTTGCTATTGTATTACTAATTGGCTATTGTTGAGGATATTTCTTTGATTCTTGTTATCTTATACTAGATGTTGAGCTCGCTATAATATCGTCCACCTTGCTGCTTGTAGAAGATTTAATATTTTATCTCCCCACCACCCATCTTACAATCAAGTCTTGTTTTACTACGATGCATTCATTACTGGCACTAGGTCTACCGACGTCTGCAACTGCTGCTTTACCGAATCGAGCGGCTATTACGCAGCAGCTCAAGTGTAGCCGAGGCCAACAAATGGTGAGGGCGTATCTCGGATAAGGGACGTTAGTGGTCCAAGACCGAATGGACTAATTACCCTAACCACACATTAACTATTTAAGGGTATTGTACCAACCCTACAAGCGTTGCCCTAAAGCAGTCACGGTTCTTAGATGCACAATTGACAGTGAGAGGGTACGCGCATTTATCGCTGCAGAAGCTCGTACCTGCTACTCAAGAGCACTCAAACGAACGAACACACCGAGATCAGAAGTCGACGACGAGGATTAAGCCCAGCATCAACGAAACCATCAGCAACTCGTGTCACTTTCCATTTCCCGACAGGACATATTATATTAATATCAATAATGAGCTCGGTTACTAAGGAAATTGGTGGTGTAAGTATTTGTTATATTTTTCTTGAGCGAGATATCCAGAATGTGCAGCGAGCGAGGTCGAGATTGCTACGATGAAGGCTGTGAAGGAAGTTGAAATGACTCGGGTGGAGCCCATCCTTAGATCAAGAATGATTCTAAAGGGATGGCTTTATAAAAAATGGAAAAAGAAAATAGTAATGATGGTCTTTGTTCTTGATTATGAGTTTTGATAAAGTATTCGACGTCGCTTTCACATTCTGGATATTAGCAATCTGATGGAGGTCAAGAGGGTGCACTAACAGATATATCTATAGGCCAACAACGGTGGCAAGCGTGTTATACCAGTCAACAAAGCTTCCAAGTGGTACCCCGCTGAGGATATCCCCACCCCTAAGAAGGTATTATCATATATTGGAGTCGTCTTCATCGATTGCTGAGGGGCATAAATATTCAGTGAACCCTGAGACGAAAGACAACTCTACTCTAGTTTTCTTTTGAAGTTCTTTGAATATCTTATCCCTCTTCTTTTCTGATGATCATTTACTGAATGGTATCTAACCGGTTATTGAATATAGGTTCGTAAGGCTGCTCGCCCTACCGTCCTTCGTTCCTCGCTTGTTCCTGGTGCCGTTCTCATCATCCTCGCCGGCCGATTCCGGGGAAAGCGTGTCGTTTTGTTGAAGTCTCTTGAGGACGGAACTCTTCTTGTTACCGGTCCTTTCAAGGTTAACGGCGTTCCTCTGCGGAGAGTAAACGCCCGTTACGTTATCTCCACATCGACCGTCGTCTCGGTTGAGAGCGTTGACGTTTCGAAGTTCACCTCTGCGTACTTTGCTAAGGAGAAGAAAGCCAAGAAGGAGGGTGAGGCCGAGTTCTTCGGTGACGAAGAGAAGAAGGAGAAGAAGACCACCGTTAGTGAGACCCGTGTTGCCGACCAGAAGGCCGTCGACTCTGCTCTGTTGGCTGAGGTCAAGAAGGTTCCCGCTTTGAAGGCTTACCTTGCCAGCAGCTTCAGCCTGAAGAAGGGTGACAAGCCCCATCTCATGAAGTTCTAAGTTATGCAAACCAGTACGAGTGAAAGCAAATATAGATGATTTCATTTTAGTTGTGAGCAAGCTTTGATTTCAGGGTCGGATAGGGAAAAGCCGGGAGTAGCCGGGAGTAGCCGGAAATTAAAAAAGAAAAAATAGGTTGTTTTCATCAGCAAAAAAAATCTATAACGAAGGGCTTTTGTTTGCAGGAGTATCATATTAAAAGGGTATCAAGTGTTAAGTTACATGCAGCTACTCTTTTTTGTACAAATAAATCTTTAATGCAACTTTTCGAATAAGATGCGATTCGTCTTGGGTCGATATACGTAAAATCTAAATGAGATCAGACAATATATTTCGCACATGTACTTTGAGGGTCGATGAAGACTTATATTTAGCGGCTCGTTAGCCTCGTATTCGGGTGTCGACCGGCGAGTTGCGTGAGTTTCGAATTCCCAGCGCCCGATCCGTTCGCACTGCGCACCGCTGCATCCCATCCCCGCGCGACGTTTCTTGCCACCTCTGTATTTTCGGATATTATTAGGCGTGTGCCGCTATAATTGAGATATAGGAAAGTCATGGTGTATTCAGTTGAAATTGACTCGTCGGGAAACTTCCGTGACAGGGACAATCGCGTTATCACGTTGCGTGGTATCAATCTGTCGGGCGATGCGAAGCTTCCGGCGACTCCCTCCATTCCGTCCCACATCTCTGACAAATTCTTTGATGGCGATAATGTTTCATTCGTTGGTCGGCCGTTTCCACTGAATGAGATGGATGTTCATCTTGCTCGTATTAAGAGCTGGGGTTTCAATGTTGTGCGATATGTCTTCACGTGGGAGGCGTTAGAGCACTCAGGACCGTATGCATGCCACTTATGTTTTCTCTGCTGGTGTCGAATAATTCGGTGATACTAACTGCTATGTCGATTATAGAGGCATATATGACGACGAATTTATTCAGAGCACAATATTGCTTCTACAGAAGATAAAAGAATACGGACTCTACTGCTATATGGACCCGCATCAGGATGCTGTACGTTTCCAATCATATTCTATTTGATATCTGGCCATAATACTAACTGCTTGTAATTATGTAGTGGAGTCGATTCTCAGGGGGTTCTGGTGCACCTATGTGGACATTATACGCAGCAGGCTTTGATCCGACATCTTTCTCATACAACGAGGCGGCTATTGTTCAGAATACCTGGCCGGACCCAATATCATTCCCTCGTATGACGTGGGCCACGAACTATGAACGTCTCGTCTGCTTGACAATGAATACCCTCTTTTGGGCTGGCCGCGACTTTGCTCCAAATGCCATACTCGATGGCGTTAATATACAAGATTACTTACAAGACCATTTCATCAATGCAGTTAAGTATTTTGCTGAGAAAATTCTTGTGTCTGGTATTAATGACGGATTCATACTCGGCTGGGAAACTATGAATGAGCCTAATCGTGGATTTCTTGGATTTTCGGATCTTTCGGTGATTCCAGAGCATCAAAAGCTGCGTTCTTACACTTGCCCCTCGCCTTTCGAGTCACTTCTTATAGGTACAGGAAGGACTCTTGAAATTCCAATCTACGAGTTTCGCTCTTTGGGCGCTTCAAAGGTCGGTACTAAGTTAGTTAATGAAGCACGCCGATCAGCGTGGGTTTCGTCTGATTACGACGATTCGCGCTATGGATGGAAGCGAAGCTCCTCATGGAAAAGAGGAAGTTGTATCTGGGCTCAGCATGGTGTATTTGACGAAGTTACTGGTGAACTTCTGCAGCCGGATTACTTTCTTAAAAGCCCAAAAGGAGAAAATCTTTCCGGTGATCTATGGACTGATGTTTACTTCCTTGACCACTGGAATAAATACGTCGATTCTATTCGCAGCGTGAATCCTGATGCTATAATGTTTGCTCAAACTCCTGTGCTAGCTATTCCGCCAGACTTTTTGGCGATGGGTGCTGTGAAGCCTAGAATGGTGTTCACTCCTCATTTCTATGATGGTTTGACGCTAGTCCGAAAGCATTGGAGTAGCTATTGGAATGTCGACGTTGTCGGTGTTTTGCGCGGCAGATACTGGGCACCTGCCTTTGCACTGCGATTCGGCGAGCGCTCGATTCGCAATTGTCTTCGGGATCAGCTGATGTGCTTAAAGCAGGAAGGTATTGAAAAATTTGGAGAAGGTGTTCCTTGCCTTATGAGCGAGATTGGAATTCCTATGGATATGAATGACAAGAAAGCTTACAAGGATGGGAATTACAGTGTTCAAACTCGTGCTTTGGATGCTAATATTTTTGCACTTGAAGGTTCAAAGTTACATCACACTTTTTGGACTTATGCGGCCATTAATACGCATAAATGGGGAGACCACTGGAATGGAGAAGACCTGAGCTTTTACAGTAGCTCTGATGCTGGACTAAGTTCTCAAAATGCGAAGTCCTCGATAGGAAGTTCAAGCTCTAGCTCTAGCTCTGATCTTTCCCTGATGTCTATGAAGCAGTATAAACAACCTGATATGTACTCTTTGAGAACAGATTGGATTGGTAGCCGTGCTGTTGAAGCTTTTGTGCGCCCGTTCCCTGTTTTGACTTTTGGTTTGCCGAAAGAATACGGATTTGAAATCGCTACAGCTGTTTTCAGCATGTCAATGGTAGCAGATGATAATTCGACATTGGAACCCGCAACTGAGATTCATGTGCCTGATCTTCATTACCCCAGTGGTGATATAGAAGTTCAAATATCATCTGGAAGATGGGAGCTTGATAGACGCGCACAGACTCTTCGTTGGTGGCATGACGATGGATTGCAGACTATCAAAATAATCGGAATGCGAGGTGGCCAGAGCCTGCAGGCGGTTCCGAAGGAAAGTACGTTGCAGTCGATTTGCGGTGCATGCTCTTAGATGCTTCCCAATTTATGTTTGAGGGGTGGAGTTATTAATTGGATTATAGGTGTGATTGTCGAGGTTTCAGTGGCGGCGTAAGTACGGCTTTGGTTATTGTGCGTGATTATTGGTTAGTACTGCTTTCTTTGCTTGACTTTTTCTCCTGGGCTGTGAATTTGCCGTTTCTATGGTTTGATACATATTTGCTTGTTTAGTATTTGCGTCATTGTGGCATGGTATAAAGACGACCGAGTATAAATATAAAGAGGTCTACAATCATACTAATAGTTGCAATGTTTTTTGCTATTTTATTCATATGCGCTAAATTAACCTGTAACCATACCATGTATCAAACCCAATTACCCGAAGGTGCAACTCATATTTATTTCCAGTTTCTTAATGCGAGATATTCTTAGAGCCTTCAAGGACAACGAATGAGGGTAAGCGGGCACTAAACATCGATTTAAGAATTAGTTCTTCTGAGCTCCTAATAAATAAATTGCTAAACAAAGGTAATACGTACCGTCCATCGCTGTAAAGAGGCTTGTTATCAACCCAATCCTCGTGATCCTTCATAAGCTCTCGCTCACGCTTCTCCATAGCAGTCGTTCTACGCACGAAATCGCGATCGTTCTCAGCTTGCAAAAGTGGCAGAACATGTAATCTTGCCCACGCCTTCTCACGCTGGTATTCTCTGTTGAATTAAATAGATATTAGCCTTTTGCTTTATAATTTTTGTTTGCTTTATCCCTTGAGAGTGACTATGAGATATAAAGAACTATTATTGCGTACCGTCGTTCACGAATTCCCTTTGTCAATGGGATAGCACCGAGCAGAGTAATACCACCCATGATCGCGAGATAAATTGATGGCCGAAATCCTCGAGAAGGCAAGTTACGCTATAATGCATACATTCAATCAGTTCCACGTTCAATATTATTATATCGTTTTCGGGTCAGCAATCGTTCGCTAAAGGAAGTAATAATATGCTAGCTGCAATGCGAACGGTAGCTCCAATGCGAACGGTGTGCAGCTCCATTCGTGATGTGATTCCTTACCTTCCACTGAACATCGGGGTATCCTCCCTTAGGCGGTAAATCCTGAGACGACATTATGTAAATTGGGACTGTGTATGTGAGCAAAAGGGAGGTGCGAAACTGGACTAAATCTATCGAGGATATTGTATCGCGTTCTCAATCATGGTAACCCGACTCCGGGACAAGCCAATCAGACGCAAGTAAATTACCTATATCAGGTGACCCTCGGAGTGATGTTATCGGCTATCTTACCTCGCGCCTCTAGCGACTTATGGCTGTACAGTGTGACTGTAACGGTGTTTATATCTTGAAATAAAGCAGTACATCTATATTTTGGACGTGTACTCTCGTTCTTCTGCCTTATTTCTATGAGACTAGGGTACACTACTGCTGTAATCCTTACATTTAAATTTATCTAACAGTTACTCAAATTTACAACCTTATTTGCACGCAAATTCCCTGTTGCAGGTGGTTGTTCCAATATTTAGTAGGATTTGGGTCATTTGGGTGATTGAGGTCGCTGAAGTGATTATGCAGTTAACAGCCACAAACTGGCGGACCCACCTATCATCAGTTATTATTTGAGCACAAATAAATGTAAATGACTGCTACGTATGAGATATATCACGTCATATTCTTATAATATCTAATACATCTAATCAATCCTGAAAAAAAGGGTTCCACTTCACTGAAGAAGCCAATGAAGGTGACGATGACGAAGTGGCAGAAAAATAAGAGAAACCGCAAACGGCGTAGAAAATCACCAAGCTCAGGCAATCCTGACACGGAGTCATTAAAAGCATAAAGTAGCAAAAATAGAATTTGAATTGTTCTGATGATGGACATTAAAGTCTTCAAATTGCAATTGGAATACCGATCGCCTTTTTCTCGCGATATAACTTATAAAGATAGCGCATAGGCACCTATTAGCAAACAGTTCACAGAACTCAATAATCCACATTCATTGCAAAAAGCGGAAAATCATCCTTCTCGCTATAAAATTTATACAGAAAACATCTTAAGATAAGATACCTATTGGCCGAAATAATATACCGCTCCTCATGTGATTATTGCTCATTCAAATATTCAAGCTTTTCACCTCATTCCTTGCCAAACGCAACAAATCGTCCCTGCGATGGTTGGAGAAGTAGAAAAGCTCTTACTAAAAACTTCCGCATGCGGTGAGAGGCAGTCTCGTCTGCAATTGGATGTAGTTTGAAAAAAATATTTCTGGAGAACGTTAGGTGAATAGGGGTTTCCCGGTCAAGCGTGCCAATTCCCAGGTCGTCAAAATGGCTAATTTTCAATCCCAAATCCACTGACAGTTGTTGCTTCTTGCCTTGCTCAAAAGTTCAAGCAAGTCACCAGTAAGGTGCTAAAGCATGATGAGCATCAAATTGATTCGGTCATAATTGAACAGGAACCACTAACCATTACATCAAACGAGCCATCAAACTCTCCTTCATAAGTTAGAGCGAATGCTTTAACATCAACTTATATCCAGCAAAATCGATTGCTTCATTAAATCATAGCCGGTCAACTTTACGATCCAGGTAAATAAAGCTGTCGTAAAGTCCTTTAAGATCACAGAATTGCGCCTGGCTTAGTCTGGCCACTGGATAATGGCGTGTAAGCGCCGCGTACTGTTTATATAAATGCAAACAACAGCCATGATTTGATTAATCATAGAGTTGGCTAGATACGCTTTCTCTTCCAATTCAGCATTGGGCTGAGGCATTGCATTTTCGAATGCGAGGTATCTTCCGCGAGCAGCATCTGCATTATTTCTGATGCATCGAGCTGTCACACTTCTACTCTCATTCAGATTCAGGCTTTTCAAAGCTCTGTGTGCCCATAGAAATAACAGAGAATTTAGGGTCTTTTAGCCTAATAGATTCCATTCTATCGGCCAAGCCAATTGCAAACATTTCTGACACCCCATTTTGAAGAGAGCTAGCCCTCGATTCAAGTAGTAACTTACCTAGTCGATGGCTGTAGAAAACTTCGACAAGAGGACGTTGAGCGTCACTAGAAACGAGAATATCAAATCAGTATTATTGAAAATAGCTACAACTAATATGTATTAGATATCAGTCGCACCTTTCTTCATCCGCCTCTTCATCCACCTCTTCATCCACCTCCAGTACAGCATGAAGACCAATCATTTCAGAAAATAATTCGAATTCCTCAGGTGTCATCTCAATTGATTCACAGAAATCATCTTGCAGATACTTCTGCTCAAGAATATCATTATAAATAGAATATGCTCTCTTTAAATTTTTAGTATTTGGTACAGGACGTCGTTTGTTCGGGCGGCCGGCGCCGGCCTCGTTCGACGCCCGCTGTGATGAGGGCTCTTTTCAAGGAAATCGCAAATCGGGGTTGCGATATTGGATTTTTTGCGATCTTTCGACTCGGGACCGTTTGTTGCTGAACAATCGTGGCAGGTCGAACTGCGCTGGGAGCTATGGTATGATCTGGAGGCGCCGTAAAGGAGCAGCCGAAGATTGGGATCAAGGACGGTGGTGGCAGAGCAGGCTACTGGTCCGATGCTGTAGGCGACTTGTCTGTGCAAGGGCGAGGATCTCGCCGAGCTGAGGCTGCTCTTTGTGAGCCGGGAGTAGATGGCAGCCAAAGCAAGAGTTGTTCGCGCATGATAGACGTAACAAGCATGGAGAGAACTCGGAGGAATTGGATGGACGACGATTGGTTGCGAGCGGGAGGAAGTAGAGGAGCGAAAGGTTAGGACGCAGCGGAGGAGGAAAGAAATCGGGTTTATCGCGTTGACCACGTGGTAGTTGTGTGTGATTGCAGTCGTAAAACGTGACGGCAATGCAACCTTGTCAATGGAGGCACATTTATGATTATCGAGAACCCCAAAGTCAAACGGAGGTTGGCGGCCAGAGAGGGCTCGAAGACGATCCAGCCGAATTGCGAATGTCAAGGGTTCACTTCACCTTCCTAGCACTAGCAAAATCGCGTCGAATCCCCCACAGTAGCACATAGCACATTCTTATCTCAAATTTCACCTTTTTACTTGCCCTTCCACGACACGATACAGGGTTATTTTGGCTTGATTTTAATGAGAGCAGCCTCATCTTAGTATCCATTTACGCGGCAGCCGCTGGTCGCCTCTCACTTCAATAGTTTCGTGCGGCGCAGGACGCGTCTAGCGAGGACGCGTCGTTTAAACAGTGCTTACAACTCGATAGCTATAATTGCTCAGGGCCAACAACAGAGCAGTATCGTCAGCCTCCTTGGCATAGTTTGGTGATATGATGCATAGATACTACTGTACGATACTGTTCTAAATGGCCTCTTTGAAAGAATATATTTCAGACTCAGAAGGGAGTGATGTTTTCAGTTCAGATGTCGGTGAGCATGCATTTGACGAAACCGACGTCGACGCCGTGGTGGATGGAGATTATGATCGTGATGAAATTGATTTCCTGTCTTTAAGACGACCAATAACCTATAATTATGTATGTATCATTTGAAGTAAAGGATATTTGACAAAATATGATACTGACAGCGAAGCAGGCTCGAGAGGTTGCGGAGACCGATACCCGAAAGCATGTAACAACAGAGCGTCGAAAGAAGGTATGTTTTCAGTTTTAATGCAAGTAGAAGTGTATAGCTAAGCAAATCTAAAGCATTATTCTACTGCTAAGGTGACTTCAAGATATTCATTGAGAAGTAGTCGACTTCCCTCAGTCTCGCTTGATGTTCAATCGCCTCTTACCGGTGACCTCGACTTGACTCGCGACAGTCAGAGTAGGGTCACGCACGATCCAGGAGGGAGCTTACCAAGTGAGATGCCAACTGCAAACAACGAGTTAACAGGGCAAATAAGAGAGATTAGGGAGCATTTGGATATGGTTCCGGATTCATATGAAGACATGGACCACGGCTTTGAAGCTGAACCAGTATATACACAGATGGAAAGCCGGAACGCAGCAGAGGTATGCATGACGTTGGAGCAATATCCTGAAATTGAGTGAAAGATTCTAATGTATAGTTTAAGATGGTATCTCTTCCGTCATCCCCTGCTTTCACTTCATCTAAGAGTCAACCTCATCCGACACTACCTACTTCCGTCCCAGCGCGAGCTTCACAGGTTGCAGCGATTCGGATAGATACGTCAACGTCTCCATCCACACCACTACAAGTGACCAGCGAAGATCAGCATCGCCCTATATTTTCATCGCCTTTATCTAGTCCATTATCCGAATTGTCGTCTTTTGAAAATTTCGATATAGAAGATATATTTAGACAGGCGAAGGAAAATCGAGCTCAAAATGAAATAGCAAAACCGGCGAATATTGATAATTTCGATAAGAATAATCGTCACGAACTACAGCTATCCACTGCTCGGAATTTATCGGAGCCATTGAAGAATAATGCGCATCAAAATTCGACTGAAATTGAGATTTTCGATCCATTCGCCATTGTCGAGCCAACAGATAATACTCATCATTTCTTTCGCAAGCGCACAGCAAGACAGATAATGCCCTACAAATTTGATCGTCGAATATATGAACAGCAATTGAAGAGAAGAGGTATTCAGCCTATTAGAGTATCTATCGAGAAGCGTATTAGTAAGACTGCAGGTGACTGTGATACTGAAGATTCACAATTTGAACCGCCATGGACGCAGGATAGTGCTAGTCAAAGTGGAAGTCGGATCTCGTCGACCCTGGCATCTGAGATATCGTCTCTGGAGAGAAACGAACACGGTAGTTCGACCGCTTCTAAGCAAAAGGAAGTACAGCGTAAGACATCTAAACCATCTACGGCTCGAAGTACGTCTAAGACAGGAGTCTCGGGTTCAAGGCAGCCGAATGCAGCCTCTGGTCCTGATATATATGATCTGCCTTCTTCAAATCCTCGAAGGCGGAGAGATTCGGATTCTACAGATTCTAGAGGAAGAGGCGTCATTGCTTATTCTCGACGTCGGCATTCCTTGAATTCAACCCATGCTGCTGCTGTACGCATCCAATCTAGTCATAGCGACGGTCATGTCACCAACAGTTCTCGAAAGTGTTCATCGTCTGCAACAACTGCTACATATGGTTCGGACGAAAGCTCTGGTTCAAACGATGACTCTGAAGAAAGTTATGATGGTTCCTCTGAGTTAGAATTAGAGCGACTAAAGAGAAGAATTCGAGGAGTCCTTCCACCTTCATTTTTGACCTTAGAAAATGCTGAACCGAGGAAGACTGTGAATCGGCCTCAGGCTTCTCAAAGACCCGTTCCAATCGAAGAACTTCGGAAAGGCATCGCTAGGCGAAAAATTGGGCCTTTAAGATTACGGGATGGAACTACGCATAACTTTATAGGAGATAGCTCTGACTCAGATAATGATATTGGCAGTCGAAGTTCAAGTATATTGTCTGCTTCTCAACGATGGGGTAGTCAATTTACACCTCAAAGATTCTACGAGGACTCTGCTGGTGATGATATGCAAGTTGTAGATCATATTGATCGAATGACTACACGCACGGTTAGGACTCCTCGCAGTACTCAATCTTCGACTGGTGCTCCCCAAAAAAAACCAAAGCAGAAGTCATCATCTGGCAGTAGACAGACAAAGCTACCTAGCGCCGACAAAGAAATGCGGCATAGACGCAAGACAGCAAAGCACATACATCGTCGAACTTCTGATAGACATTTTCCTCCAATCGGTATTCTTGATGCTTATATTGCATCTCGACAACCGCGAGCTAAATATCCTTCGCAGATTGCAGCTTCCACGCCTTCCAGTTCTCCTCCAAGATTCTTGAAAATTGCTGCTCGAGAAGCTGCTAGACGACCAGGATTTGGACGAACTTCTCCATCACGCAAAGTTTTTGACTTTGATGATTCAGATGATAAGGAGACTATTTCAGATGTACTTCACCATTGGCGAGAAGGAACTCATGAAGCCTTTGAGACTGCTTCCATGTCGTTTCAACGGCGGCGAACATCAGATTCCTCTGCGAATATTATCGAGCCCATTACTGAACCTGTTGGGATGCTTGAACAGTTGAAGAGGAGACTTCCTCCCGGTGTTATTGCCGTGGTACCGCCTCCTCCAGGTGTAATTCAAGTTATGGGACCTCCTCTTCTTCCTTTGCGACGGCATCGGATGTTGGGATATGAGGAAGTAGAAAGTGGAGAGTATGCCATTAGGCGAAGGAAACTCAAGATTGATAGAGTATTTGCTAACGGACCTCGGCTTGTTCCGGAAGATGAATTGAGAAAACATGATATGTTACCGAAGGCAGCTGCTGATTCGGTGAACCGATCAAGGAAGACAAGGAAAGAGATGCTACAGCTACCTCAGCAGAAAGTCAGAAGACCTGTTGAAACTCCGACTTTTATCAATTTAGTCGATGATGCAGATAATACTTCTCGTCATGAAGAAGATGGGCCACTTGTGCACCGACCGACGGCACAATCTCAAGTTTCTACTCGATCATCTGGTCAAGTGCAGCAGCCTGAGAAGCAGCATTTAATTACAGAATATACATTCCCTGTTCTTAATTTTTCTGTAACTTTCGATGTATTTCCTTTGCAAGATCAGACAAAGTTCAAGTTCACGACGTTTGTAGGACAAGGAGGATTAGATAAAGCGCTCAATATGCCTGCTATTCAAGAGAACTCCTCAGCAATACAAACAATGGATTTTTACTTCGCCGAACGTGGTCTAGTGTTCATATGGAAAAATATCAATTCTTCCGTTCTTTCTGAACTTGAAACTGGATTTGCGATGGTCTTAGATTGGGCCTTGAGCGAACAGCACAACACTAGTCAAATAACCGAAGATCAATGTCGCCAAGCATATGAATTCAGTGGGTTTTTAGCTCGCTTTATTCGTCAAAATCTTGTGAATGAGAGCTATGATAATGTCATGAAGTTTGCCGCCGTTATCAAACGCTTGACGGTTCGCGTTAGTGAGCTGTTTACTCAATTTCATGGTCGCGTAGCTACTTTTTCACGATTATCGTTTTATATGCTTGTTTTTCAACTGTTATATATCTATGAGATTTGCGCTATGTTACAGGCTAATCTGGATGACTACTCTCATCTAGCTCTTGATCGTGAATTTACGAATGTTGCTCATCTGCTAATTCAAGTCCTTCTCAAATACGGAATGAAAGATCTTTATCAGTTCATGAGAACATATAGAAATCGGCTAGACCTCCAGATCGATCGTGATGCTTACTTTGTTGAAGTTTGGATCATGGCGATAAACATTATGGATAGTGCTAGCGCTCTTCGAGGTTTTTCTATTTCGACCTTTTGGGAATCGTTGTGTGCTCTACTTGATGGAAATACACTAGGTGATGCATTCAATGTGGATAAATATGAGAAGGTCTGGTATGCAGTATTCAGTGTCTGTCCTTTATATCAATTTGACGCGAGGGGTGTTTCAGACGTTGAACGTCATCGAACAAACTGGACAAGCGTGGAGACTATGATGGGCAGTCTTCTCAGTATTCCACGTGAGAGCACCACTAGTCGTGAGTTCGGATCATATTGTCATGCAAGTTTCTCTCGTTGTCTCACACTCTCTTTGACATGGAAATGGCATGGAACTAAGAGTTTGGCAACAATGATGTACAGATTCTTTGCTGTCAGAAAATTGGAAAATTTAGAGTGCGAGGCAAGTACTGGATTTCCTGATTTTTTGCTTGACCAAGATCACACCCTTGAGCTATCGCTGTCTGATACAGTGTTTCACATTTTTTTAAAATATCTTGCAAAGTTGATTAGAGATATCAGTGAGCGTGCAGATGCGAAAAGGGTTCTACCGGGTCTAGTTGGACTTGTAACCCCTTTGAACGGACGACTTTATCCGAGAACAATGGAGCTTAAAGTCAGCGACCTCGAGGCTCTTGAAAATAACTATAGTTTGCTTTTAACATTATTTTGGGCATCACCGCAATATCTACGCCCCCCGGTTGGACATCTCCGTGACGTAATAATTCTTGGTCAAGCTCATACGCAAGCTCGAATTTTAAGTGTCAAAGCGTGGTACTATCTTACCCGTCTACAGTTATGCAGTTCGAATGACTGCAACTTATCGGAGACTGGTGAATGGTACTCTGATCTGTTAAGGTACAGTGTCGATGATTATCTGCAACTCGAAAAAGTGGTCACTGGACTTTCAAATGAGGAGTATAAGAGAAGACGGGCAAATATGAGAGGATATGAGGCGTTATTAAAGGACTCTCTCAAATACGTGAGAATGTTAGTATGCGCTCATAACCTCGTTTATACTGCAGATCAAGCTGTTGAGATCTTGAAATACGGTAAGATTACACTGATAGAAGAAGTTGGAAAACATCTAGCTGATTGAAGTCATGCAGCTCAACTTGGAGAACTGCTCATACACGGTTTTAATCTCCCTGGAAAAGTCATTCTAGAAGCCCTTCAGATCCTCAAAGATTTTATCGCTCTAGCAGATAAGATTATTCAAACTCCTCTTGCCACAAATACTGATGATGATAGTCCCGACAGCTATGCAGATGACAGTCTGGCAATATGCATTCTTGAAGAAGAGAATCGCGACTTTCGAAGGCAGAAGCGGATTATGCTGGCTCAGGTAAGTAATTGTGCTCTCTCTTGTTGCGCTGAACTGTACTAACTTTATTAGTCCATACTCGATCTAGTGCTAAGCCAACTCCATCAACTCCTGTCCAATCTCGTTGGCATCTCGCTCGAAAAAGATGCAGAAGCCGGTCATGAAGAGACTCTCTTGATCTGTACAATAGAGACATGGGCACTAGCTGCCAAGTTTGTCACCACAGCACGCCTTAGAGATTGGAGTTATTTCCTTGAAGGACGCGGAGCGTGGTCATGGTTTGCCGATACGGAAAGGAAGCGAGAGTTTGAGCGAGTTTGGGATGAAGAAGTGATAAGGTTGCAGGCGTTACAGTTACAGGAGTCCGATTAGGATTGAAAAGAGTGCTGCTTTTCAAAAATCTTCGAGCAGAAAGACTCACCAATGTATTATATGTATATTATTATTGCGAATTGATTTGGAACGGTGTTGAGATTATTCTACACTTAAACTCCGTCTCATAGCCCAAGAACTTCGTTATGATTCACGTGACTCTTGACGCGTCTCGATTTCGAGCCGCACAATTTGCTTTTGTATCGCGGACGACGAGAGGGAGTTGTAATATCTCAATTAGAGCCAGCTAGTTGTACTCTTATGCTGATGTCTTCTAACTGTAAATTATTGTTGACTGATTTACATTTATTGTGTGGATGAGCACGATGGCTTCCGATGAATCAACAAAAACCACGGCTCTCGATGGCTCATCAGTCTCAGTCTTGCCCTCGTCAACGATGATAACTTCACGCGACACCAATGATTTACAAGCCAAAATTCGCACTTTAGAGAAGCAGAGGTCTGATGATCGGTCTCGTCTGCTAGAATTGGATCGACTGAAGAAAGAACGAGAAAAACTGGAGCGCGTTATTGAGAGGCTCGATAGTAAAATCAAGCCAATGTTTGACACGCAGCAAGAATTGCGTGGTCAAGTACGCGATTTAGACGCGCAAAAACGAAAAATGGAGGATATGCTTAGAGAAAGAGATGAGATTGTTGAGCTTTTGACCTTGGATCGCGAGGTAGCTGAACAAGATAGCGAAAACTTGCGTGAGGAACTTGCGGATGTTAAAGCTAGACTTGAAGAGGCTACTTTGGAGGTTGAAATTTTGCAAGAAGAGAATGATTCGTTAAAATCATTATCAAAGCAAAAGAATGACCGATTGATCGATAATGAAGACGTCGTTGATCCCGCAATTGTTCATAAGCTGGAAGAACATAATTCAAGATTGAAGGATGCACTCATTCGACTACGTGATCAGAATGCTGTCGAGACTCAAAATCTCCGCGCCGAATTAAAGCGACTTCAACACGATTCCGAACTTTTGGAAAATTTGAAAGAAAAATACAAGAAGGTTGTGGAACAGCTAAAACGCGCTGAGGAAATTGCCGATAATTTGCGCCAGCAACTCGATGTCGCTTCTGGCGCGGATCAGATGTTGGATGACCTGACTGTTAAGAATCTGAATTTAGGTGAGCAGGTCGAGCAAATGCGAATCTCAATTCAAGATTTGGAAACCCTGAAGGAGATTAATGAAGAGATTGAAGCGAATCATTTAGAGACGGAGAAGCAATTGCAGGAAGAAATTGGTTATCGTGATATTCTTTTAAGAGAGCAAGCGGAACGAGTAGCCCAAATGGAGGACTCTAATGCAGAATACGAATACACAGTCAAGCGGTTTCGAGAGCTGGTGTCTGCTTTACAAAGGTATGTGTGTTTGTATGCTCCGCGACTTAACACTGTTCCTAATATTTGACAGTGACCTTGAGCGATTACGAGAAGAAAAATCGGTGGAAGAAACTGAATCTGTAGAGATTGCACATCGAACGAGAGAGATGTTTGATCTGAATCGCAAACTTCAAGCATCGGCACATCGCGGTCAGGTTCGAGCTATCGACCTCGAGTTACGAAAATTAGAAGTACAGGAAGCTCTGGAGCATTTGTCAATATTCAAATTATACATTCCTGACTCTCTTGCTACTGTATCTGAGTCTGTGAAAACTTTACTGCGATTTAAGCGAATTGGGTTTAAGGCGGGATTGATCAGTTCTATGCTAAGGGATGCTAGCACGGCTTCGGACGACTTATATGTTCAGCCTGCGCTAGGGACAGAACTGTGCGATAACCTATCGCATATCATTATGTACTCGTCGTGCTTTTCGACGGCGATGAGCTTATGCTCAGTATCTGAATTTGAAAATTATGGGGCTGCCGTTAACGCTGAAATTAGTACAATAGAAGAAGCCCTCGATACCTACATTGCTGGAATCAAAGACTCTGCAGGTTTTAACAATGTGAACTCAACTCTACAACAGTTAGATGATGCTCTTTCCATATTCTTAGATTTATACAAAACGAAGAGATTAGATACGGACATTTTTAAAATGGGTGAAATGAAACGCACCGTCGCGATTGAGAGAGTGCATTTGACTAGGGGATACGTTGATAGCACGATTACTCTGGCTCAGTCCATTATTTCTATGGTACTTCAAGAACTTTCGGCTGATCTTGAGACAGGCAATTCTGGTAGAATGACATATGAGGCCGAGTTAGCTTATAGTTTCAAGACTACAGGCGAGGCGGTGATTGTTCAGAGCAAAAGCATGAAAGTCTTAGCTGCAAAAATCGATTCTACTGTCGAAAATCTATCCGACCAATCGAAATGTCCGACGCAGAATGTACTACAGGATTTGGGTTCAATTGAGATATTGGCCAAGAACGTTGCGTCCTACGCTAGAAATGTATCATTTAGCGTGTCGCTAATTCTCAACGGAGAATCACAAAATTCTCGAGATCTTTCGTACAATGACATTCAAGAGATCATGCTCAAAGAAGCTGATAGCCTCTCGGCGTTTTCGAATGTGTCAACGGCAGGATTTTTTACAGCGTGTTTGGTGGTCATGAAAACTGCTGCCGCGAAGATGAGAGAGGTGGTTAATCTGCTATCTGAATCTCAAGGAATAGAAACATGTAAGTTCTGGTATGTAAAATGCAGTGGATTATATGACTGACTTAAGGCATGCAGATACGAAGACGACTGCACCATGGATCGTCAAGGTTGGAGACTTGAAACAGCAAGATGCTATTAATAATGATGTGCGCTCCCGAGTCCATCAATTAGAGGAATCGATGAAAGAAGCTGTATCTCGATTGAGAGAGAATGAGAAAGAACTAGAAGATGCTGCAATTAAAAACAAGCTTCTGGAAACGCGACTACAGAAGAACAAAGAGCGCTTGGACCGACTCTCTATTGTTGAGAGCGAATTAGCGGGACATCTGAAAATCGAAATTACTTTGAAAGATACAATCGAGAGCTTGAAGGCGGAATGTAATCATCTACGGGACGAGGCTGTGACATTACGCCGACAAGTGGATTTGAATTCTGGGGCGGCGGTTGAGCTGGAGAAGCTCAAGGGCCACGTTCAAGTTGCTAGTTCTGAGGAAGTGGAACTTTTGCGCCGACAAATTGCAGCTCTTCAGTCTACAGTGCGATATTTGAGCATTCCAGCCGTGCGCGAAGTTGATGATATTGTCAAGTTCCTGAATAGCCCTATTTCAAAGAAGGAAGCCACCGAAGAGGCTCAAAGAATGCAGAAATATGCATCTACAGTACTGGAAGATCTGATTAGACTGACCTTGACGTCAGAGCTCGTGACTATTTATCCAAAGGAGAGCGCTCGCGAATGGCGGATACGGCGCGGAGACAATGGCTACGCGGCAGCCAAACGGGCCGGATCTCTCAGGCGAACCTTAATTCTCCCAGCAGCATATACTTCAATTAATTAGAATATAAATCGCCGACATTATTCTGGCTTCCGCAGGTGTCATATGAAGGATGACGATGTGATGACGAGTGACGATGTCGATTGGCCCGCTTGTCCGCGTGCTTACGCGAACAGAATGCGGGGAAATTGCCGATGATCAATCGATTGGCGAGCGTGCGTCTTGTGCGGGGACTGCCTCTTCGCCGCGGCAAGATCACGATCCCAGCATTCGACAGAGGGCCTTGCGCAGTATGCTGTTGTATGTCGCTATGCTGCTCAGAAAGACCTGTCCACGCTAGGTCCTTCGTACTGGGTGGGCGGTTTATGGTTGATGCGGCGACGGATGCCGGCGTGGCTGGTGGTTTAGCTCCACATGTGCTTTGGGTACTAGGTAAACAGTGGCTGGTGCGGCTTAGGCTTTGACCCACGCGAATGATTCTCTTTAAGAGAGAAGACCGCTTCGCCGCCATCTCGCTCGCACGTCAACCGTGGGACATCGCCCTCAGCATGGCTACTAACGTTGTCGCAAGCTCGCCTCGAAAGCGCGACCGCTCGCCTTCTTCAGGATATCAAACGCCAAAGCGGCATCGGCCAGCACAGACTGTACCCCGTCCATCCCTTGTTACTCCGCTGGACTGCTCGCCGTCCCTTGTTAATGCTACACCTAGCTGGCCACTTCACATATTTCGCTCTGGATCCGAAGACTCGGTGCGCATCAGCCCATCGCAGTTACTAAGAGTCCCGAAACAGCACTGTACAGTACTTGCCTTCTTCAGCGAGGCTGACGACCGGCACGTTCGAGCTGCAGCGACTCTGCGTGGGTTTTTGGGCACAGTCGTGTATGCAGTAGCCGTCTCTCCCCCCGAAACTCGAAACGAACTTGAGATCCCACTGATTTTCGACCCTCGAGCTGCTCTTACTCATCATGCTCGTGCCACCCACCCCCTTGGAGGTGGTCGCGAGCCGATGCCGGTTCTTCTTGTCCTTGACAACCGACTTCGACGACGATCTTTTCTTCCAACTGGGTGCGGGGGGCTTGCGACTCGTCCATTAGCTATTGGACAAGTGAGATACGTTTTGGAAGATATTATAAGGTATCTGCACTATGAGCATACGGCGGAAATGGCACTGGAGTCTGGGGAAATGTTAGTCGACGAGTAAGCATTAGCATATTATTTGGCGTTTATTTTAGGAATTAGTAGCGTTTATGGAAATTATCGTGTAGTCTACACATTATATGGCAGGTGAAAATTAATTAGGATCATGAATATATTCTTTGAACTTCTAATAAATGTACAAAATAGTGTAAACCCAAACGCCTTGATCCCTTGTGTTTCAACTCTTTCCATTTATTTGCCAGCCTTCATTTCGCTCATGAACATCTCCTTCTCTTCTTTAGAATATATGTTTACTCCTGCCATTAAAGCTCGATCTAAAACCTTTAAAAATTCGGTTTGGCTCTTAGCGTCCTTTGCGGTGCTCTTGCGTAGAGCCTCCAGTTCGTCGAAAAAGTCCTCTTTCATGCTTGCTTTGTAGTAATCCAAAAATGCCTGTTCGTCCGCAGTCTCCACGCTAGGGATCAAATTTATTTTTGCCTTTCCATACGGCTCCTAAATAATGCGTTAGAACAAGCATACGCGGACTGTGAATTAATGCAGTGTTACCTTCACAATTTGCGATGCAGATGGCGCTGGCTGCTCCAGCGGCCGAGCATCGGGAAGTTCCAGATCACTGTTACCGTCCTCACTCGACGAATCGTCACTAGAATCACTATCAACTGGTTCTGGCTCTTGCGATTCTGATTCTGACGATGAGTCCGATGACGACTCTGATGAAATATCTAGTATTCGAAGATGTCAATATACAAGACTTCCGAGTGCGCTTGTCATCGATTTGTATAAACATACCTTCCGTCCGCGACTTCCTTAGACGCTTTCGCCTATGCTTCTTCTCACCTACTTCGATCCCGGATGGTGCCATCTTCTAAATCACTTCTTAATCGTCTGTAGCTCTAGACAATACAGCAACTATCTTGAAGTGCTCTTATGAAGTTTTTGATCCGATGGGAACTTTAATCGTTGTTGGGACTTTGAGTCACGTGAATTGAATGAGGCGTCGGGCGATTCAGTCGGGAGATTTTAGAGAACCAATGGAAATATATCAGTCTTTATTTATCGACCCCTATAATTTCCAGATAGCATTCTGGTTATTCGTCAGTTGAACCACGGTGCATCTTACGTTGTACCATCGACTACATTGTCCCACTATGAGATATCTATAGACCTTGCTCTGAGCTTCTGTTGACCAATTTAAAGATTAATTATCCGCGACTACGTCTACCAAGATTTTGCTGCTGATTAGTTCCGATTGTATTTTTTGTACATAATGGATATTGCTACAATTTCTGCTGCTGTGTGAGTAATTCTGGCTAGTTTACTCGCCTTGAAATTGCTGACGTCCTTTGAACATCTAGTGCGGGCGCGGTGGGCAGTAGAGTCGCCTTCCATCCCCGTTAGTCTCTTCTACACTTTATATTGATGACGGCCAGTATTAACCTCTCACGCAGTCGACACAATTAGAACTTTGCAACAGACCTCTCTTGCTACTGGCTACAAGCTTCCTTTTGCTCAATACTGGCGAGGTCTACCAGCTGCTGTTGGGTTCACCACTCCCGCTTTCACAATTTATCTCGTTTCCTATCGTCAGGCCAAGAAAGATTTAGCCCCTTACCTCGGAGCTGATACTGCTATTAACTATATTGTTAGTGGTACAATTGCTGAACTTTCCAGTAGTTTGCTATGGACCCCAATGGAGGTTGTGAAGGGTAACATGCAAGTTAAAGAGTCGAACAGTGGAGGCACGTTGACGATGATGAAACATATGTACAAAACTCAGGGACTTAAGGGATTTTACAGAGGATATTGGATGGTATCTTGCTTTATGATTTTGAATCAAGCTTGGCTAGATGTCATACTCACTTTTTTTAAAGGGCCTTGCCGTGTTCACACCCCATTCGATTGTATGGTGGTTTTCCTACGTAAGTCTTTGACGTGGGATTGCTACGTTGGATCACATCTAATAACCTATTTATAGGAAAAAATGAAAATATTACTTCGAAATCGAAACATTGCGTCAGAGCATCCTTCGATTGATCTTTCCGCATCTCAATATGCCACCGCATCTGTGGTGTCAGGTACAACAGCTGCCACTGTGTCTAATTTCCTTGACGTGGTGAAAACCCGTCAGCAACTAGCAATCTCAGAAGAAGTAGCACGCCTACGTCCTGATGATCAGATGGGCTTATTGAAAGTTGCCAGGAATCTGATATCAGAAGCTGGCTTCATCAGGGCAATGTTCAAGGGGCTTCATGTCCGACTAATGTACAGCCTGCCTTCTGGAGTTTTGAGTATGGTTATAGTGGAAATGCTGAAGCCGGAGGAGATAGTTTCTGAGCCTAAGACTCTGGATGCTTAAACGCTTGTATAATGTTATTAATTAATGTTTTGTAAGATATTTGGATGGAAATTTTGTATTTATGGTGATTTGGTTAGAATATATCTACACCAGCAAGCGCCAGTGATGATAGATTATGCTTGGGAGCAACTTGTCTAAAGACTACATAATTCATAATTTTAATATGCATATATTATCATTTACTGAGATTAGAATCTTTTACATCAATTGCAAAAGTACTGGAAAATTTAGTAAAAGGCAACGAGTATTTTTGACCGCGAGATATTTTGAGCCGCACATTGATTAAAGATTTTTTGATGAGTGACGATATTCGCGCTGGAGTTGCGATATAGTACAATTAACATGAGCAGAAAGCCATATTCTCACCCCTCCATTTAACAAATAAACTGGCTTACACAGCTGCATATATTTCAATTGTATATCATGCATCAGCGCATGTGATGGTCTTGTGTTAGTGCGAACCGGTTTTACTTATGCTCCATTTGCCCTCGATTCTAGCATCGCGTCGCCAGTGCTATCATTTACTCAGCTCACAATAGCGTTCTAGCGCGAGATGGCAGATCTAGGCACGGTTACAGCAGCTGTGTATGTATTTATGCTACTCTGAGGACGTGCTTGTTCTGTAAGACTAACAAGTTATTGATTTAGAGCGGGTGCTGTTGGAAGCTCCGTTGTCTTTCATCCACGTGAGTTCCGCATTTATGTTGCATATCTATGGCTATCTAACGTGTAAAAATATAGTCGATACCATCTTAACGCTTCGGCAAACATCGGTCAGCAACAAATATCTTATTCCATTCAGTCAGTATTGGCGTGGTGTGTCTGTGTCGGCCCTGCTATCAGCACCGGCATTCACTGTGTATTTGGTTTCCTATCGTCAGGCGAAGAAAGAATTTTCGACACAATACGGAAGTGACTCTGCTATCACATATACACTCAGTGGAATATTTGCCGAAGTATGCAGATTTGTGAAATATGATTCAGTGCGCTCTCAGAAGCTAATCAGTCGAATATTAATTAGCTTGCAAGTAGCGTACTATGGACCCCGATGGAAGTTATAAAGGGACGGATGCAATTAGCAAATGGCCCCGGAATTGTATCAACAAGAGCAACAATTGCTCAAATATACAAAGAAGAAAAGCTTAAGGGACTTTTCCGAGGATACTGGATGGTAGGCATTCCCCAATTGCGATTGAAGCGGGAATTTTGTTGACAATCTGAGTTTAGAGCCTGGCAATATATACCCCGTCTACAATCTGTTATTGGTTCGCCTATGTACGTATATGCCTATCAACACATTGCGCTTTAGTGGATTTACTTACGTTTGTAATTAGGAAAATATGAAGAAATATATGCGAAACCGAGAAAGTCGACGGTCTGCACGCGAAACGGGCCGTCCCCCACAGGAGCTGACTACCTTCCAGTACGCGTTAGCCTCATCAGCTGCAACAATAGGAAGTGAAACTATCTCCAATTTTCTCGACGTCGTCAAGACAAGACAGCAATTGGCGTTATCAGCAGAGATTAAAGCATTACGACCTGATGACTCTGCAAGCATAGCTCATGTCGCTAAAAATCTTATAAAGGAGGCTGGACTTTTTCGTGCGCTATTTAAAGGGCTCCATGTGAGGCTATTATACGCTTTACCCACTGGAGTGTTGAGTATGGTGATTGTAGAATCGATTAAGCCTGATATAGATGGGGACGAATACGGACTGTAGCTCCTAATGATTAATTTACACTAGATATGATAGAGTTTTGTATATAATAATTATTTAGCATTGACATTGATGGTCAAAAAATTCTCCTATGAAGATACGAAAAGTTTAATGACGATTAGTTTAGTTATTCTATACTATTATAATAATAATATGATACACAAAGCAAATATAATGCCCACACCGCCGCATATACAAAGGGCGTACTAGTGCGGCCACCTGCATTTCCCTCGCTCTCTACCTTTTAACTCCACGCTAGACCTGCGATTCATTGACCAGCATATCCAACAGTAAGTTCAGCCAGACATGACCATGAGCCTTCATTTCCCGGACTAATAAAAATGGACTTGATAATTTCAGGGAATGTTCCAACTGCGGCAAGTTCCGCACTCAAGTCGCGAGCCTTGACCATTTTATCTAGCATTGCAGTCTCTAAAGCTGTCTTGCGCTCCACATGCTTCCAAATTTTGGAATCCGAGGGTTTAAGAATCGCTGACTGAAGCCAGGGTCTCATAGCAGGCTTCTTATCCGCGTTTCTAGATCCTTCCAGAGCAGACATTAGTAATTCAATCGAGCGATCAGTGACTGAGTTCAATCTCTCATCAATATTAAAGTCGGCAATTTCATTTTCAATCGCATCAATAATATCCTCATTTTCATCAACTAGACCGATGGTTCCAAGTAGTAACATGGACTTAAGATGCTGAGGATTCTGCTCAATATTCTTAAATAGCTCATCAGAGGCTCTTTCGCGGGTCTCTCCGCCCAAAGCATACAAGACTTGCGCAAGTAATACAGTGATATCAGGATTATTTCCAGAGTCAGCGCTTGCCATTCCAAACATCTTCAGGGCTTCTTCATACTCTTGCGTATAATAAGAAGCCAAGCCAGCGGTAATACCAGCCGATAGACGACTTAGTCGTAAAGAGCTATCGCCTTCAGATAAATCAATGACGATATTGGACGCTTCTAATGATTCTGCAAAGTCCTTTTCGGCGAGATGCAACCGCGCCAGCTGGGCTTTGGCATTCACAAATTCCTTTAATTGCTCAGGAGACTCCAGATCTTCGTACAATTGCTCTAGCCTGTTACAAGCTTCGTTCAGTGCGGTAATAGCATAATTATGGTCACCCTTTTTCTCTAAGACAAGAGCCTTGTACTGCATTGCAGGTACAAATTCCGGATCAAGAAGTAACACCTTTTCGAGAGCAAATAGAGGTAATTCCGTGTATGCAGGTGCAAGCAAACGCAGATCAGATTTGGACATAATCGAGAAAGCAGTAGCAGCATAAAGAATATGTGCCAATCTCTGTAGAAATTGAATTAATTAACAGACGACCCACCATCAAATTCTGGCATCGAATAATACTCACGTCAGCTCCAGAGCAAATGGAAAATGAGTGCTCAAAGAGTTCGTTCGCCTCGTCCATTTCACCCAGCAACGCCGCTACAAAGCCTTGTCCAACCCAGGATGCTACATAGTCTGGATCTGCAGATTGAGCTTTTCCAAATGACAAGTTTGCAAGTTCAAGGTCGCCTTTAAGCAGGTACATAGTGCCCAAGTTCGCCCACGCTTCAACTTGCCTATGATCGATAATAAGAGATCTGATAAATGCATGCTGAGAAATTAGAGGATATCGTGCAGCAGTAGCAATACCATAAGCATTCCAAAATCTATCATTTTTAGGCTCAAGTTTGATGGCATTCTTGAAACACTCAATTGCGGCTTGCTCATATCGAGTATTTCCATCAGATTTAAAGCACGCACGTAATTCTGCACATGCAATGTTAAACCATCCAACAGATCTGCTTCGCTTCGTATCAAATGTTACCAGCAGTGAAGCTTTGTACGCTAGGACATGGAAATAAACAGCAGTATTCAGCAAATCGGAGCTTGTATTATCGGCAAGCTTGTTGAGTGTAATCTCATCAATCTCGTCAATAGCTTTCAACTCTCTGAGAGTATCTGCATCCAGCTGAACCGATAAAAATAATTTCGCGACAATTTCCACTGGGAATTTATCAAGCATAGACTTAACCTGCAAAAATATCTCAATAGCGTCTCCAATATTTTTCCAGAGATTAAAAGTATTAGTTTTAAGCTTCAGGACGTTCATAGACACCTCAAGAGCCTCGGTAGCATCAGAAACGGCTTCGCTGTAATACCTTCTACCAATATTATGTCGTGCAGAAGCTACAAGAGTTTCGCATAGATGATCTAGCACCACGAATTCATTGGGCCGATCACTAAGAACAAGTCTGAATGTCCTCTTTGCCTCTTCGAAATCGAGAATTTGGCGATGAACCATACCGAGCAGAAACAACGCATACCAGTTTTTAGGATTAACAGTGCTAGCTCGCGAGAATGCCTTGGATGCGGCAACGTATCTGCCAGACGCAGCATATGCTTCTCCTAAACCAGTCCATGAGTTTGCATCTTGATTGTCAACTCTAAGAGCTGTTTGAAATGATTGGATAGCCCTAACTAAATCCTCGGATTGCTATAAACGCCTTTACGTCAATATAATGAGAAGCCAAAATATTAATGATGAAAAGCGAGGAGATCATACCAAATATGCAATGCCTAAAACTCGATATGGCCACGAAGCTTCCTTACCGGGCACGCTCCTCTTTTTTTCTGCTTCCGCAAATCGAGACGCAATTACTTCCACAAGTTCCCAGTCTCTATCAGATGCAAAGGTTTCGGTAAGTCGTCTGGCAGCTTCTGATTCGGTCGCGTCCAATTCAAAAGCTTTATGAAAGCACTTCCCTGCACGTTCACTTTCATTTTCGATGTCAGCAAAGAAAATTCCTAAACTGGTATAAGACGCAGCATAATTCGGGTTATGTTTCAAACTGTTAACAAATGCAGTATATGCTCGAGACCTATCGCCTCGCAAAGATTCTATAAATTAGTAGTTAGCTTAGACTTGAAAGATTCTCTTCTTCGAATACACTTACCATCTTCGTCCCAAAGACTTTGGCCTATTCTCCACCATATCGTTGCTCTTACATTCATCGAATATGGATCATCCCTGGTAATCAACGACAGACATTTTTGGAGACCAGCTCGACCCACTTCATGATCACGCAGAAGAATTTTGCACCACGAAAACTCTGATAGAGCTAGAACATTTTTACTATCATGGTCTACGATTTTTTGGAGCAGAGCACAGGCCTCAGACACTTTGCCTTTCTCCTCCAAAATTAATGCCTTTCCAATAAGTGCCTGCGGATTTTTAGGATTATGCTTGCTGATAGTATTGAAAATGTCCAATGCCTCATCAAAATGTCTGGGAGCCTGATAATAAATATATGCAGTTCCCAAAGTGACGTGAATTGCATCGCGACAGCGAATCAAGTCTCTACCCGTATCGGCTTTGACCTTTCCTAGAAGTTTTAAACCAGATAGAGATAGTTCAACCGCATTCTCGTATTCACCGACGTGAAGGTAGTAGATCCCTAGAATTCTATTGGCTAGCGGGGAATCTGGCCTCATTTCATAGCCCTCCTTAGGCCACTGTTAGCAATTGAGTAACTTATGTTTAAATGCGAGCATTACTCACCATGAAGTTTTCTAAAATTTCTGTTTCATCCCATCGATCCTCCATGACCGTTAGCGTTTCCTCCTCCGAAACTCCATTATCCTCATCCTTCAAAGGTGTTTTCTGAAAAGGCGAAACATCAGAGTTCAGAAACGCTTGTAGAACCTTAGAAAGTCCAGCATCAGGGAACCTGCGAACATAATCCCAAAGCATATTTTCATCAAGATCAGCAAGGTCTCGACAATCTTCCCATTCTAGGGTGATTGCCCAGGCCAATTCTACTGGAGATTTGATAACGACCATTCCTGTTGCTAATTGCCACAAGGTTTCTATAATCGGCTTTTTATCTTTCTGTGGTAGAGCCATTAATTTATTGTATAGGAACGTAAGCAGTTTGCCTTCGACTACTCGGCGTTGTTGCTCGTCATCGGACCAATTGAGAAGCTCCCTATAGTAATGTTCAAGCTATACATCAATTATAAGCTAGATATCTTTGTAAATCAACCTATCTTCAAAGAAAAGCATACCTCTGAACTCTCATACACTTGAAGTTTAATTTTCTTTGTAACAGTCGCTATATTAACACCCAATTTATTTCTCTGTTTGTTGATCGTACTTTGTATTAAATCTTTTTCTTCTGCCTCGATCAGACTCGTAAGTTTTTCAAGAGTAACCGCTGGATGTGGAAGTCGTCCTTCGAGAAAATCATATGCTGGGCTCCCTGGTAGAACAGATTTCATCATTTTGATTTGCTAGATTAGGAAGTAAATAACCAAGTCTCAAGGGTCAAACTATAAAAGCAATCCATACATCATATCTTGTTCCTTTGTACATAGCAAGGCTTTGCATTTTATTGGCCAACGCGGTGCCTCGAGTAATATCATCTCTAAAAAAATCAATTAGAACCCAGAAATCGAATCTCTTACATACGCAATGAATCCGAGCACTCACAGTTCTTGGTACAGAGAAACTAATTTGTTTGAAGTCTCAACATAGTCACTTATCCGGTCCGCCTTTTCGTAAACTGTTAATAGTCCCTGGAATGCCATGGGAGCTTTGGAATTCAGACTCGCGGCGCGCAAGTAGCATGATTCAGCTTCTCGAAGCTCCGATAACGCAGTTTCACAATATCCAAGGAGAATCAAACTATATAGAGGCGTCAAAAATCATATAAATGGACAATAAGGAAATAATAGCAAATTTGAGGGAATCGTACGCGTTATAAAGCTGTGGATCAATCTGCAGAGCTTCTCGACATTCGTTGCGACCTGTCGCGAAATCCTTGTTATCGACGGCCAACTTAGCCGCATTGAGTCGTTTTTTTGCAGTAGACATTATGATCACTTGATCTTTGACAATATAATAATTCCCGCAATTTCAAGTAAATAAACGGCCGCAATGCTTAGCCTGTGCTAGATCAAGATGAATACCTCTCGGTGTAAGATCTCATTGTCGTTTGACGGAGCGTGATGTTTACAGCGGCACGTGAGTGATATTCAAAGCGCGTTTGGCTTAATTTCAATTTCTTCCGAATCTCATGGTCGACATGGACGTTTACAGCAGTAGGTGGAGTCTAAGGCGACACGTTTGATAATTAGAATAGCGCAGATAGTCACTTAATGCTACCTATCGGAGTGCTACGGGCCCGATCAGGTACCGTCTGGTCCATGTGCACATTGAGGTTTCTACGCAACAACTCCACACTCGGCTCTCCGAACACACGACCATCTGCGAAGATAAATACAGAAAAAGAACTAGACGAGGTGCTAGCAGAAAGTACATGGGCAATTAAGCTCCTTCTCCCTCAATCTACGTCGACCAATCTACATCCTGATATAAACCCCACATCACTACGAAAGCTCCTGAGGAAGTCAGGTTTACGGTTTCCCAAGAACGAAGAAGAAGAAAAAAAGCTTTTGTTCGATTTACAGCGGCAACTCGTATTTGTGGATCATGTGCAAGATGTGAATACAGCAGGAATAAAACCTTTAAATAGAATTGGCGAAGATGGGGAAGAACTACACTGGGATGACTTGCTTAGTGAAGACGCTCAAAGTGAGCTTCTAGACACTAAACAGTTCAGCGACAAACTGGATCGCGGATACTATTTCGTGCGAGACGAGTCCGGCGAGAGAGAGTAGAGCTTAATAAGGTGCATATATATATAATAATCAGATTGATATCACTGTACAATTTGATAAAACCAAGAAATTGCTCATGAACACGCGATATCGTTCAAACTTTTGTCCTCGACCTTTCTCAGATATAAACCAAAACTTCCAGGCCGTAATACATTCATGAATTTCATAATAATATCCACAGTACAGCCTATTATAAACAAAATCTTTTTACAAAAAAAATGCTTCAGAAATCAGAACAAGGCCCGGTAAGGCTGAGATCCCTTGCTGCGACCTGCAATTTGAAACCACCGAGGCAGACAACTATACACATGTTCATCGAATGATTCTTGCCGGTTGCATAAACATCTGCCTGAAGTGTATGATTCATCATCAGATGGACACCGCATCCATGGGCTATGCTTGTAGCCAATATCGGCAAAATGATGAATTCCGTCCTTCGGTAAGAGCAAAGCGGCTGCGATTGAGTGGACGGGGGCATCACCCTATATATCAGATTAATGTCAGCAAATTATTATTCATATTTAGTAGAAATGTTAAAAAAGCGAGCTTACCCATCGCTCGTAATAAAACCCTCCTTCTTCATCCAACCACTCGAAGAATTTCATGTACGCCTCCCCGCGCCAGAAGTTTAGATCTCCAATTTCGAAATTGCTCCAAAAATGACACATGTTAAACTCTCCTTCTATCCCTTCATGGTCATCAACAATAAAATCAATAGCGTTGTTTTTGTCTATGTACTTTGGATATTTGGCAGCGAAGCGCTGGGTGGCGTCCCAAAGTGTTGGTATGGTCTTTGGATATTCGGGCATAGCTATTACAAATCCATACGATTTGTGATTATCTTTCATAAATTTAAATGGATCACTAAGTCACTATCAGTACAAATTTCATGAAGATTAAGAAGTTTGAGACGGATAATCGTACTAATTGAGATCGCAATAAAACTCGATACTAGGCTCCACTCGCCAGTAGTAGTCGTATTTCAAGAGAAGCGGGTGGCGGAAAAAGAACCCAGAATTGTATCGGCACATGTGTCTATTGAACTGTGAGTAAGATCATACCAATAAAGAGATCTGATCAGCTTACCTGTAGGTCAATGACCCGCCGTAGATAACTCCATCTTCTTCCATCTGTCGCATCTGCGAGCGTGCCTTTACACGATCGACAAGTTCCGGCCATGACCATTCTTCTTTCGGCACCAGGCCATACTCTGTGTCACCAGAAGCCATTCCACTCGTAAGTTGAATGAACTCTTCTGTGAATTCTTCGTCGTTGAGAAAAGTCCACGTATAGCGAAACCTTCTGTTGAACCTGTCCTCGATCTGCCGCATGCTGCTCAGTGCATCTTCAATTTCAAAATTCCTATCCAAGTCGTTAGTTCAGCTTACTAACACTTACAAGTTAAATGGTGCACTTACCGAACTAGCATCACCAGAGTCGCATTCTGCTTTGGTGGATCAGGTTCACAGTAAAGCTTCTTTCTCCTCCGTTGCAAAGGCTCTTGCATGACCTTCTGCTGTAACTTCAACTGATCGTGCTTCTTCACCTTCTCCGGAGTCGTAGACCATAGCAGCAAGCAAAAACCAAACGCCAGAAAAACAATTATGGCTGCCACGATTTTCAGTCGTTTCGGTTTTGATCGCTGCCTCTTGTATTTTAGGAAAGGACTATCAAAGTCTGCGCCGCGCCTGCTGTCGTCCTCGAAGGTGTCTCCGAACGCCATATCTTATGTACACTTCACCAACTATAGGACGGTACGGCGTAAATGCATCAGGAAAGATGCTTAGAGGAACCAAATGCAGTGGAGAAGGACCAGAGACAGGAGATGCTTTCACGCGCACGCGTTCGAGCTATTTTGATGTTGGTTGCAGAACTGATCAGTCTTATACTATCAATGAAACCGGCTGCAACTTGCAGTACGAACCGGTTATCATTTCTTTATATGGCCCACTTACCAACCGCTAAAACTATTAAGCAATAAACAGCGATCAACAAGAATAAGCTAGAGCTAATCCGGGCTGTCGGCAACCATTATAAATAGAAGCACCGGTAGCATGGCTTACGACCGCTAAGTATTATCACTGACAAGTTTCTCAATCTGACGACGTCAGCCTCGGCTTGACTCGCAATCCGCCATTCTCCTCACCCGGCTTTTTCGCAACTCCTCCACATTCCTGCTCGTCCCCACACCACTTATCGCAGCCAACCCCGCGCAAATGGACACCCGAAGATCTCGAAAAGGGGAGGCCGTCAAGTCCGAAACGACGCCCTCAATCTTGCGCAGGCTCTTTACACGCACCTTCAATCGTCGACGCCACAGTCGAGATGCGAAGCCCTCGGTCACTAGTGTTTTCGACCAAAAGGCCGATGCTAACGAGAGCTCCCCTTCTGATGATAATAATGACAAGGAAAATGCTGCTTGCGCAGGTTTCAATGCGGAAGAGCCGACTTTGTGGGTCTATGCTCCACATCCCGCAAGGCAGCCCGCCATAGCTATTGAAACGACTGCTACCTGCAGCGAGAGTGGCCTCCTTAATCCGAAGAAGCTTAGTGGAACCCCACTGACAGCCTGCAAAGCGACAAAGACCGAGCATTCTCCAATTACAAATGCTTTCACCATATTGGACGATCGGCAGCATTCTCGCATATTGTCTCCCCTCATACGGAGAAGAAGTCAGGAAGAAGTCGGACATGATTCACAAGGTCAAGTCGTGTTAATGGTAGACAATATACAGACCGATCGCCACAGTGAATTTTTGGACAACTATAGAAAGGGGGTCTATAATCTTTCCATGATATTGCCCAAGCCCGCAGCTCTAATCTCCGAGAACGATTATTTCATCCCACCCCAACCTGCCGACGAGCAATCTCGAATCGGTGATGTCAATTGCTACAAATTTGCTTTTACTCGTGAAACAATCAAAGCTCTTGAACGCATAATCGGTAGAGCATGTTCTCATTTTAAAATTAAAGGCGCAACATTGTCTGTCATGCTCGAAGACAGACAACTCATAATCTGTGGTGCGGGCATGAAACGCGTTCGAGAAATCAGCCGTAACGAGTCCATGGAGGGTCATACTTTACTTTCAGATTCTCCGATCGCGATTTGTTCTACCAGCGAAGACTGGCGTTTTAAAAATCATCCCCTCGTCACAAAATTTCCATATATTGGATTCTGGGCATCTGCTCCGTTGATTGCGTACACTGGTCACGTCATTGGAGCGTTTAGTGTTTTTAGTCGTATGCCACGCTCGGGGTTTGATTTATTGAATCGCTGTATGCTGCAGAAGTATTCTGAGGAGGCTGCGCGAATTTTGAATTGCGAGCTTGATCGGAGACAGGCGTTCCCGGAAAGATGTCGTGATATTATACCCTTACTTGATACGTTGGATATGGTGAGCATTTATTCTGCTGAAGAGTTTGATATCCGTACACCGGCCGATAGACTTTCTGATTATAAGAATCAATCTGGACAGCCTTTGGCCTTGCGGCCATCACTTACGACTTCGACTTTTGATGGCCGAAAAGGCGCGTATCGTGCTACGGTTCATGCCACGAAAATTTTCAAGCTTTTTGCAGAACTCATTGCTGTTGGTCTTGGATGTGATTCTGTCTGTTTAGTGGAAATTAAGAAACCTCTTGAGTTGGATGCTATCAAAGATGTGAATAGTTCCGCAATTCTGGAGGACCCGGAAATGACACTTTTAGCAACGTATGGTAGAGACCATAAAAAAATACCCGATATGCTTGGTATCGACCGCAGGACTGTGCAACAAGCATTAGATTCTGAGAGTGGAGTATATACCAGTTCGCTGTTCGTATTTCTGAAGTTATATCAATTTGCTTGTTCTCATACCTATGGTTACTGACATTCTGATTTAATGATATATAGGACTCAAGGACCTTCGCAGGGCTTTTGCTCTATTCTACCTCTGCGACGCTATTTTTATATCCAGAGTCCTCGGGATTCTAGCTCTGATCAGCTTAACGATCAATCGCCCAAATCACTCTTCAGTCCTCTGGAATATAATGACAATCGAGGACTTGTTACGCCGTTCTCAGATCTCATGGAGGATATAGATCGAAACAAGTCTGCTTTTGCTCAGCTAGATTTTTATTCAAAGAACGACTTTTCTGGCCTTAATATCGGATCAAGTCCTCCTGCACCTCTGGTCTCACCTCCCCTGCCTCCTAGATTAGATGAAGGTCAATCGAACGGCACGATTAAAGTCAACTTGCCGTCATACGACAAATATTTGCCTGGGACTGCAAGGCTAACTACACTTTCCGGCTCAAGCGTAAGTAGGTCCGCCTCTGACACGCTCTCTAAGGATAGCAGTGCGGCTGTGACCACAATCCCATCTCTACCATCCCCTGCTGTCCAAAAGCCCTCCGAGAATGCAAACGATCGTCAAGGATTACAATGCGTTTCGTCCTCTATAAAGGAGCTGGATGATGTGCCTTATCTCATGCGCATTTACGACGCAGGCAAGGGAAAATCCAGTTTGAACAAACGTGGAATATATTTGCCGCCAATTATAACCGATATCCCTCCTTCTATTACTTCATTTCAGGGATTATTTGATAATGAACGCTTGTTTGCAAGGAAACACGAGAGTATTTTGACGAGAGATGCTGTCGAGAAAGACTTTACTGCTGTTGGTACTACCGCTGCGACTACCGATGTTGCATCATCTTTGCAAGTATTACGTGAAATGAGCGCGGCAGCAGCAGCCTCTTCATCTCACTTCTCTTCAATAAAGTCTATCGAGAAAGCGATTGAAAATGCTGAAAGTGCGACTACAGAGCTGTCATTCCCATTCCCTGCTACTTTGAGTGACGCGCAAGAAACGTCGACCGCGTTTTTGAGCTCTTATGCTGATAATTTCGGAAAAGGAGTCTTGTCACGGATTGAGGTTCGAGATTATACCCTAGATACTGCAGATGAAGTCATTAGATGTGAAGGTGGGATAGTAGCTGTTGCGAATTCTGGTCTAAATCAAAATATTAATACAAAGGATGATATGGAATACGTGGAAAGAATCAAAGATATGCTTTTCAAGACTATTGAGTGGGTAATATGATGCAATTCGAAGAAGGACGGACTGCTTCTAGTATAATTTGGTTACTGTATTTTTATTTTATTCAGAAGTGAGTGAATACAATAGAGATTGTGCTACATACATTATACATATATCCTTACACGAGCACAAGACAATATGCTACTATAAAATAAAAGTAAAACAGAAAGAATATCGATAGACCCATTAATAATCTAGTTCGGCGGTTCCGGGTGCAATGTCCTCATAGCTTCTCAAGCTTCGACCTCTAGGATCAGTCGCCGGAGCCCCTCTAGGATCATCTCTTGGAGGCCGATCGCCCGAATCGCGTTCACCGCGGCCGCGGTACCGATCGATATCGCGAGGAGGATAATCTCTACCCCGATCACGACGATCATCTCGATAATCAAATCTCTCACGATAATCGCGACGGTCATGATAATCACCACGATCGCGAGACTGAGGACTGCGTGAGCGACGAGAATCCCGATCTCGATTACGATCTGCAGATCTCCATTCCTGATCACGACCTCGACCTTGCGGTGTGTTGGTGCTATGCGGCAAAGAATTTCTCTTTCCTTTTGAGCTTGGCGGAGAGGCTGTGGATTGACTCGCCTCGAATGGATCGGCTTGGTGTAATCCAACTCCGCTTCCGTTTGTAATTCTGCCTAAGTTTTGTACTGATGGTGGCATTGCAATTGGCAGTCCCCCAAGGGTAGATACCATCTTTGTACCGGCAAATAGGCTGCTGGCATCGCTTTCTGTCGCAGGGCCGTCAAGCGGTGCAGGAGGTAGAGCGCCATCAGCTCTAAGAGGTAAGAGTCGACAAGCATCAGACACATACGCATTCAAAAGAGCACCTTCTTGTTCCACACTACTCACAAACTCAGGATGCTTCTTTACAATATGCTTTTGCACAAATTCTTCACCTTTAAACAATTTAGTGCAAGTTCCGACTTTGCATCGAAATTTAGACTCATCTTCTTGTCGAGCATGATTTGCAATCTCTCTCTCGACAAGATCAGCAATTGGCCATCCGCCATATTTTTTGATGTCGACAATCTCAGGTTCAATAAACAACTGAAACTTTTCGTCCCAAGATTGAAGCCATTTCTCGACGCGGGAGTCAGGAGTTTTATAACTCTGTATCTGTTCTTCATCTGCATCAGGTGCAGCGGGTGGCTTACGCAAGTGACTAGCCTGGCATTTCTTGCTCAAATCACAGATGGAGTCACATTCCGAAATGCAATAAAAGCAAAAAGCATATACTTGCCTTAAATAATAGTAAGTTAAATCAAGCTGTCGCTTATCGATTTCATTCTGAAGCTGATTTGTATCTTCTTCCTCTATCACCATTCCTTCCTCGTCCTGATCTTCAGCTTCTGATTTTTTAGCTGCGAGATTGGCATTGTAGTGCTCAGTCGCAAGTTGCTCCGCATGTTTGAGAATCTTGTCTAACGCGTTCGTGTACTTAAGATCCTTAAATTCGGCCTCAAATTTCGCTGCAGCTTTCTGGGCATTCGCATTATCTTTCTTTATACAATAGCTAGAAGATGAATAGGGGTAAAGGAATTTGCGTTTCATTGGACGCGCCATAGAGTGAATGCCGACATGCACAGAGAACTCGGATACTTCATTGGTATTTTCATCTGTAATGAGGATTGATTTGCCTTCTAGTGCATCTATTGCAGCCTTGGGAATGCTGTCTCTAGATAGAATGGCCCATCCAATTCTGTGGTATCGTTTAGTAGGGTTAGGATCTGACAGCGATAGAAACTGAAATCCAGGGACTTCCTTCACAAGATCCATCAACTGAGCTCGGGAAATATTGGGTGCAATTGATTTGATAATGATAACTTTCTGTTCCGAAGATCCGTCTGCATGTTCAGATGAGACAATCTCCTCACCATCGGCAGGTTGTGGCTCTTCTCCTTCCTCTTTCTTCTTCTCTGGATTGACCTCATTCTCCGGAGCATCAACGACCATTGCCTCCGTATTGGGTTCTGTTTCTTCTTTATTTTCTGTAGGTACTCCTGATACACTAGCTGTCGCGGGTAACTGGGCTGTTTAGTTCATGTTAGCTTATATCCTACCGTCCGAAAAAGAGGTTAAAATAACTTACGTCGATTGCCATCCAACGAGAACTGGTCGAACTTTCCGGCTTCGAAATCTCGCATAAAATCATCATAACAAATCTTTCTATATTCCAGTATATCTTCTCTAATAGCATTCGCGGTTGAGGGCACATAGCGTTCCTGAAACCACACATCATTCCTATGCTGCACAACGAATCCGCGCGCGAGTCGAGCATACAGATCTAGCTTATATGCATCATACTTGGCTTGCAATTCTTCTGGAGCAGGTGCAGGTTCCTCGACAGGTTGATTTTGCTTATACCATTCACTGAATTGGCTGAAGGGCACTTGCATGGATTGTTTGTGCGGATCCTGGTATTTCACAAATGGGGCATTCGATCCGCTGTCATCCGACGATGGTAGTCTTGGCCCATCGCGGGATCGATGTAAGCCGCGGGAAGCTGATGGGGAGTTGTAGTAGTCGCCGTCGCGTCGGTCGCGAGAATCATGATCGCGGGTGTCGCGACGAGGAGCGCTAGTGTAGCGGTCGATGTGAGCCGGTACAGGACGATTATGATACATTGCAGTAATATAAAATATAAGCTAAACAAGAATCAATCAGTCAGCTTCTCGTAAGAGTAATTGAAGCATCATTCGGAGCTGTCGGGACGCGATTTTGAAAATGAGAGTGGTAGATAGGATCAGGAATAGAGGATAGCAATATCAATCGAAAGAGTCATAGCAAATAAAAAAAATTCTATAGCCTATTAAAAGGCAGGACAAATATAGAGCAAATATTATAAAAGCAACAGCGAATTGCGGCAAATGCGTAAAAGAATGATGTATGATATCGGTTGAGGAGAAACTGACCCTTTGTAAAGAGCGAGAAGCTAAAAAGAGCGGATCGAAACCGCAGAAAAAAATATACAACAAAGGCGCGTACAACTGCTCCTAAGTATAAAAGTTGGAGCGTCTGCGGTTTGCGAAGTGCAGCAATCGGGCGGAACAGAGTAGGTGACGAGGAAAAGGAAGCGCGATGGGACGGGGACGCGCGGGAAGCAGAAGTCAGGGGCTATCTGGGATGACACTTTCCGTCTTCCAAACCCGAAATCGGAACGCTACCCGCGATACATTCGGTACCTCGTGGATAATCATTTGTGGGAATAGCTGTTCATCAATTATTGTCTATTTTGCAATTCACCGGCAAGAGTGTTTACTATCCGAGTGCTTCAGCTGAACGTAGGAGAACGACTTGCTCTTTGCCAGCTATTAGGTTGGCTGCATAAAGCACCAACGTCGTGGTCTATTATGCCTTTTATGTTGCAGATTTGGGCTCACACGTGCGCGACAGTGGCCGAGGGTCTTCGCGAATATTCATACTGTCCAGACCGCCTCTGCACCGTCGCCCTTAGCACTCGCGCCCTCCTTTGTTTTTCTCTTCGTCGCCCGCTCTTTTTCTACCTTTCGCTGCCTTGGTCGGCCGACGACCAGATCGCTCAATGTACGCGCACCAGCAGCAGCGGCACTTCCAGGGTCCGTCTGCCCCATTGCCCTTCTCTGCCTCGCCTTCGTCTCCCTCGTCTCAGCTCCAGAACCTGCCTGCAATGCTAAGTCAGCAGCATGTCTCAGCAGTTCTTCAGCAGCAACAACAACAACACCATCAACAACAGCAGCAGCAGCAGCAGCAGCAGCGGCAACATGAGCACCATCATCAAATGCAGGCGCAGACAGTGCCCTCGCAGCACCCGGTTCAGCATCAGCTCATACCACAGCACCACATGAACCAGTCGATTCATCTTGACCTGGGACTCGCAGACGAATTAGTGGATGAAGAAGATCTTGACGAAGAAGACACGCGCGATCCGCGCTCAGAAGACCAACTCTATGACGCCTCACCGGTATCATCAATGGCCTCGCCGATGCAGCAGCAACAGCAACAGCAGCAAGCACCTCCGGACGACTCGGACCAGCCCCTGTATGTCAACGCAAAGCAGTATCATCGTATTCTCAAAAGACGGCTTGCTCGAGCGAAACTCGAGGAATCGCTCAAAGTTAGTAAGGGACGCCGTCCGTATTTGCACGAAAGCCGACACAAACACGCCATGCGCCGGCCGCGTGGTCAAGGTGGTCGGTTTCTTACGGCAGCGGAAGTCGCAGAGATGGAGGAGAAGCGAATGCGCGAAGAAGCAGGTATGCCGTCGTCAGATTTGCAGCAACAACCACAGCAGCAACAATTGCACCATCCACAACAACAGAAGCCGCAGCATTCAGATATGAATTCTTCTTCCGTACCATCAGACTATTTGCAGAGTGATAGCAGGAATGTTAATGAGGATGATGCCACTGATAGTGTTTTAGCTGGTGTTGGTGATATAGACGGTTCTGAATTGCAGTTGTAGATATTCTCGCTATTTACTTAATAATGGTTTTGTTTAGTTTTTTTGTTAAGGTGGGAGTATGGAAAAAAATTTTGTTTGGAAGTGCAGATCAAGCAAGCTAATACTGTTGATTGTTTGCAAAATTTGATATTTTTCTATGTTAATGCTGTTTTGTCTTTTGACGTTCTATTCCACTGTACTCTACGCAATTTGTTTCTTCTTTTCCTTGTATGGTTTCTGCTTTTTTGCGCTTGTATTATCTTTTTGAATTTATTGAATTTATCAAACCTCATCAACAACCTTCAAATATTAGAAACTTGATTTCTGCTCTTATACTCAATTCATGACCAAACTTCTCAGTGGCTGGCTTGTAGAAATCACGTTGCCAATAGAATGCATGGCTGTGCGTATGAGCTTAGCCCTCCGAAATAAAGCGATTTCGCGATAAGTTCAAATCTTCTCATACTCAATAACTCTCGGATATGATCAGTGTGGTCCATTCTCCAGATTGGATTTCGGAATCAAGAGAGATTCGCTCATGCATAGATAGCCTGAAGAATCGATTGTTAGTTTGGATTAATACTTACAACGTTTCAGCAAGTACGCAGGATACGTATCCAAGCAATCTGCGCTTGAGATTGGAAGAAGTAGAGACATCATAACGAGCCGAATTGGCTTGCTACTATTAGGTCGCCGCTCTCCCTTGCAGAACGGCACAACGGATGAGCGTGACGGTCCAAAGCTGGTTGAGCTATGCGTCGAACATAATCATATTCTGACCCAGATGCAGGGTACTATTCGACTATCATCATTTGTCTGCCATCATAAATATGTATTCTGCACTTGGCGCTGTCGTAGGTGGAAGAAATTGCGGATGACCTCAAGGGTCATATGGACGCGGGATCGAGGTGCAGATGGAGATGGTGGAGAGAGTATAGGTGTGGCGGGACGTGCTTATCGTCCTTATCGTCGACAGAGTATCGCCTTTTGCCGCTCCAGGAGGACTCTGTTGTCGGAGTGCCTCCGTCTCCATTCAGTGGCTCTCCCAGGAGTTGCTGATGGGCGCAAGCTTCCCCATGATGTTATGTAATCTTCCGACTCTCACAACGCGCGTAAACGCGTGAACGACTTCGTGAGATAAAACTTCCACGAGCGCCTTCAAGTTTTGATCTTCTGCTTCGTGAGCTAGCACCAAAGAGATCGGACTTCCAAAGGAGCGGGTTACAGATCTACACTCTATATCAGCAGGCTTGACAAGCTCCAGATATAGAAGCGCCTGTAAGGAGATCATGCTCTAGGAATAAGACAAAATGCAGTGACGAAATGAGCAAACTTGTGTCAGGCCCAAAACAGCAGCCTCAACGCCCTGGCAACATAATGCTGGCGTAAAGCACTAAACAATTAAGAAACAGCAGCTTGTGTTGACTTCTCGGCACCTAGTATGAGTCCTGATCTGGGTCGTGCTCTGAGCCCCTGCATAACCCTAGCACGGTTTGGATCCTGATGTCGCGTCAGTAATATTGCAGCTGTTCATTATGAGGATTATTTTTGAAAACACAGTCTGTAAATAATCCAAATGAACCCTCCCTCTCCTCCGTCTCCTCCTCCTCCTCCTGTCGTCTTCCAGTGCGCGTCCTGTCTCCTAATCGTCGCCGATTCCCTCTCCTGGGTACGCGCGACCCCCGAATTGCGCACCTTCACCCTCGCTGCCGCGCCCAGCGGCACGATCCACCTCTCGGACTCCCTCTCCACGTCGCACGACGGCCACGATCTCGGGTCGACATATGCCTCATTCACCTGTGCCAGTTGCAATACACAGCTCGGTAGAATTTACCGCACAACACCTCGCCATCTAGACGACCTCAGAGACTATCTCACATTTGACGCTGCCGCCCTTAAGAACTACCAGGTCGGATCTGATGACCCAGCACGCGACCCTCTTCCTGAAGACGCTGATCTCGATATTTTAAAGCCGGAGCCGAATGCTCTAGCTCAGCGTCTTGCCATTGTAAGTCATACGCCTATCTACATCGTGAGCCGGATTATTAACGTTAGAACAAACTAGATGGAAACAGTGATCATGGCCATGCACGAAGAAATCGAAAATCTCAAAGTCGCGCTCAATTCGTCTTCTATAAACGACAATGGCAATGCTTCGGACTCCTCAGTACCTATCGCTCGTCGTAAAAAGCGGTAGTGCAACCTGAATTTGTATTATTTGTATCATATATTTTGTAACTCCAAGTTTTGGTCAACTTGCATTTCTTCTATAGCTAGGCGTTTATGAGTTATCTGTGTTTTTATTGTATCTCTTATGTAAAAATGCACTATTTGCAGTCATATTTCGTCCTCCTCCGCTGTTCCGGTAGGTTTGATTGATATAAAACTGACACCTGACCTAGCAACTCTAGCGGCCGCGACCAACTGCTGATGCTCAGCATCCGTCCACTGCACGGTAATCTCATCCCATTTTTTGGTCTTGAACTCCTCATTAAATTCCATTTTGAGTGCATTCAATCGCGACATCTCTCGAGGATCTCCAGATCCCGAAAGAACAATCAGCATTGTCGTCGGCGACAATGATTCCCAAATCGCTTCCAATCGCGTGTTCAAATTCGTTAAACATCTAGAGATCTCACTTGATTTTTCCTCCTCCGAAAGACATTTCGTACTCTCGTCGCTATCACCTGTCTTGCTTCCATTGTGATACGCCACCCATCCTCTAGCAAACTCAAGTTCTCGCATACGAGCCCACACAAAATCGTGTCGTCCGACAGTCTCCTTAACACCAGTCACAACTTCATCATCATTCTTACAGCACACAATAGTTCGAGCGTCAGTTCCGTGCCATTGCGAAGGATTACCGTAGTCGACTACAGCTCCGCTACCGGTTCTAGTACCACGTTCTGCGCCGACGGCAGCTGAGTGTGAGGCTTCGCCTGCTCTAGTTAGACGTTGTAAGAGCGGCTCTGTGTTTGAAACTGATTTTCCAAATTCGAGACCTTTTTCCATCTTCTTCTTGACTAACTCAATACAAGTTGTCGCATCTTCTGCTGAATCGTGACCTGAGTTTCCAGATTGCTTCTGAATATCCTTGTTTAGGAATTTGCTTGCCAAATATTTCAGTGCCGGCTTATGCGGTAGTCCTCGAGAATGTGTGTAAATAACCGCTGTATCAATAACGTTAGGATGACGCAATTTCAACACTCGAAGGTCATTTTCAAGAGAGTGGCCAGTTAGGACATCATCTTTATCAATCAGCTCTATCAATTTCTTTTGAATATCAGGCAGAGTAGTCTTCACATCTAACAACAATTTCGCAGTAATGCCAGAATATCGAGTTACATAATCGGTAACCGTCTCATCAGGTAAGACCAGCTCATCAAGAACAGGTTTTGAATTCCAGTCAACAACAGTCACGCGAGCCAGCGCAGAACCGCTGGCAGTCATAACCATCTCGCAATCAAGTCCCAATACCCTATACTTATCTTGCACAATTGGTAAAAAATCTCGACTTTCTGCGGTCGCAGTTCCAGTCTCAACCCATCCTTCTTCTAAAGGTTGCTCGTCATTTAGCAATGATAAGGTATCCGAGTGTAAAGGGTATTCACAGGCGACAAAGTTATCTGGTGTCATTAATAGCCTTTCGATAGGTAGATTGGCATTATTCTCAACTAAACCAGGTCCAAACATTTTCTCCATCTTTCCAAGACCTTTCTTTTCAATCTTTGATAATGGGGTGTTGAGGAATGTGGTGCTGGGACTATAGAGCTTAGTGCGGTCGCCTGGTGCTCTTGTTGGCCACAAAAAAGGGATATTATGAGTACGAAAGAACGGAAGTTCGTCTGGAAATTTCGGATCTGCTGCGGTAATAGGGACGGGTGAAGACTGATCCAAAGAGATGCCAAACAGATCAGGTGATAACCCGGGGACGAGGACGACTGCTACATGGGCAATCGCGAGCCGATTCTTTAGTGCATATGAAATTAGTATAGAACGGAAAGTTGGCATAATTCATACACACATTAATACTGAGCCATTTAGGAGCGACACCATCACCCAAAACATACAGCGCTAGATCTCGCAAATCCTAATACTCATGTTAGCAACCAAAAACAAACCCGTAAACGGAACAAGAAAAATCACATACTGCGACGCTGATTCGATCCTTCACTACTTTAGCGTCAACTTCAACCGTAGGAAACAGTCTACTTTTTCTCTTCTCTTTCCTCTGCTTCCTCTTCTTCGGAAACGCAAACCCATCACTCTCCATATTCTCAGTCCCAGTCCTATTCACCACCATCCCCGAACTATTCGTCCCTTCTTCTGATGCGCTGGACATGCTGGTATTATTATGCGTAGTTTTTGACTTTTTAGAAATGTGACCTGAATCTTCTGAGTTTTCACTGACATTCTTTGCGGTCTTGCGGTCGTTCATACTACTATCTGTAGTGCTTGAGAGTACTGGTGTCATGGCTGAGCACCACTGATTCAAGATATTATGTCGTATTCAGGTCAAATAGTGCACTTTGCAGCTGCCTAACTTGTAAATTACACCTGAAGTAGAAAAAATATGCGTTCAGAGTATAAGTAGCAAGCCATGAAATGAAATCAATCAAGTGAACAAAGCATATAGCAATAGCAACGACTGGACTCTTACGGCTGAGAAAAGACGCTTCTAAGTTGCTCCCCGTTAATTCAGACTTTCCACGCTCTGAAAAACCTCCGAAGTTTAATATTTCACCCTAACCCACAGACATCGAGGACGTCCTCACTAAGGAGTCGCGACTGGTATACATATTTGCAGAAGAGCTTCTTAATCATACAGAATAGAGCAAAATCAAATGTCAGTCTCGCGCAGACGACCACGAGTGCGAAGGCCTGAATTAACGCATTTTGTCTCCCTTCCTCTTTCCTTCGACCAATCTACAATCTCCGCTCTCACATCCGCAATCGATAAATTCAAGCACGATATCGAACTTAATCATCATGATATTCCGCAAGCTTCAATTCGACCTGCGAAAACAATTCATTTAACAATTGGTGTTATGTCCTTAAATAATCCTACTGATCTCGCTCGCGCGTCCAATGCTTTAAAGTTTGTAGTGGGTAATCGAAATCATAAACGTCCGCTAGATGTATCATTGCGAGGTCTTCACCTGTTTCCAGGCACGAAACGAAAGCACGCGAATGTCGTATTTACAAAGCCATTAAAAAACGCACAGGGTACTGAAGCGGTTCAGGATTTTGCTGATTCTGTAAGGCGGCATTTCGTGAAGCAAGGCTTGATGGCTAATGAACAGCACAACCGACGGCGTTCTAAGAAGCAAGATGAGAAGAAAGTCGAAGAGGCACAGGTTGATGACGATGATGTGGAACCTGTTGCACTGCATGCAACTATACTGAATACAATCTACGCAAGCGTGATGGTTCCAATATCAGACTCTTCAGGTGCCTCGTCTCTTCAACAACCGAAATACAAATCTCAAAGACCTACATTTGATGCTTCACATTTATTAGAAAAGTATAAGAATTTTATGTTTCTGGAATTAGCTCGAGTACCGAGAATTGAGATCTGCAAAATGGGCGAAAGGAAAGAGAAAGATGGTGGGGGATACGAGTGCGTGGCATTCGTCGATTTACCATAATCCACAGAAATATGAAGTCATCGTGGTAGTTTGCGGATCATCAAAATGCCTGTATTTCATTTGATTTATTAAACACCGGGTATATCAACAATTTAAAAAGCAAAAGCAGCAAAAACATAATCATTTCACAAGCAGTGCGGTTGCATCTAGATATTCTCCTTATCCTCATCGTCTCCAAAGCCCCACGACGCAGTAAACTGTCTATGAGAAGTCATACGAGGTTGATATCTCGCCTGCTCAGCCCGCTTCTGCGCAGGTGCAGATTCCTCGGCCTTATCTCCGTTCATATCCCAGGACCACTGAGGCTGACCACGTCCCCCCATGCCATTTCCTGCAATCTTAATTCCATGGAAACGAGAATCGATTTCTTCCTTCTCGCTAGAAGTGGACGATTCTCTCTGCGCATTAGCTACAGCGTGAGCGCGATCGACAAGCGGCTTCTGCTGAGGTTCTTCTTCTTCGGCCATCATATCAATACTCCACTGCGGTTTAGAGCTATTGCTACCCATACCATTTCCAGCAATCTTGATACCACCTTGTCTTCCAGAGGTGAATTCCTGCTGCTTAGCTTCCTCGTCCGCGCTCGAAGAGAAATCCAAAGTCGAGACAAGATGTCTCGGAAGTGCCTTTTGGCTGTTACCGTCACCGCTCATCATTGCCGAAATATTAAACTGGGGCTTGGAGCTACTGCTTCCCATTCCATTCCCAGCAATCTTAATTCCACCCTGCTTTCCAGCGGGGTGCTCTTGCTGCTTAATTTCCTCATCTGCGCTTGAAGAGAAATCCAAAGTTGAAAGCAAATGTCTCTGCAAAGGCTTCTTTGAAGAAGCGTCCGCTTCACCGTCACCGGCCATCATCGAGATATTGAATTGAGATTTGGCACTGTTGCTACCCATACCATTGCCAGCAATCTTAATACCTCCAAATCGATCTTTAGGAGCTGGAGATTCATCCGCAATCTCATAAGAATAGTTCATATCTCTGCGTCCGTTTCCAGCCGGCATAGGCTCACGCTCACCAGTTTCGGCGTCATAATCCCACTTAAGCTCTTCAGGTCGAGGATGCATATTAGCTCTGGTCTTGGAATACGGATCAGGTTTGCCTTCAGGAGTTCCAAACTGGAAATGAGGCTCAAAGTTTTTCGAGTTGAATTCACGCTTGGCTCGGACTTGTTCGGGTGTTTGAGCGACTGCGGGCGCTGGTCCCTTCATTTGGCGAGCAGCAATAGGCGCCTGGTTACGTTGGTCAAAGAGATCATAAGACTTGGGCGCATTACCCATGCGCTGAGGGGATGCAGGTGCAGTAGCGGAGTCATCCATAAGATCTTGAAGGTTGCGAGGCTTGGGCTTGGCTGAGCCGGCAGCGGCAACAACACCAGGTCGGGGAACAGGGATGGCATCCTCGGGCTCAAGATCAGCGATGTCAAAATGCTTTCGAGCAGAGTAAATAGTCGGAGCAACAGCCCGAGTGGAAGGAGTAGCTACGTTGATTGTTAGAGAAGGTGCCTTCTTATGTTGCTGAATGATATAATGAAAAGCTTACCATCGGCGACCATGAGCTTCTCTTGGTCCGTGCCGCTGAAAATGGGCCAGATATTGCCTCTGGTTCCAATGATGTTAAGTTGCTTGAGCATAGTTCCCTGATCCCAGAAGAATCTAACGCTCTTGATCTGGCCATTTTCGAAAATAACAGAGTGGATCTAATCACAGTATGTCAGATAGCTGTAATAATCGGTAACAATGATTCACTTACAACAGGAACAACAACAGTATTATCGATAACAAAGTTCTTATCAAGACCCTGCACCCAAGATCCAGTACCATTAACAAATTCAATAGTAGTAACAGTCTCAAGTACGATCGAGTCTGCAGCAACATGCAACGAAACGATCTTCTCAGATTTTTTGTGCTGTCTAGCAGCAAGTAAGAGATGTGAAACAATTGCCTCAGATCCGTCAAAGGCTTTGCATGAAGTCACATATGTGAGCGTTGCATTTTCTGAGAGATGGGAGATTTGCGGAGATGCAAGGAATTGCTGATAAAGCTGAAGACGCGGATCAGTCATGTTCAGAGTAGCTAATACTTATAATAAGACAATCCAAAGAGCAGAAGAACAAAAATGCTTAGATAAACGTCGATGTTTACTGAAGACCGGAGAATAAACTAATTTGTCGCTGTGGGAATGTATGGATGCGACTGAGATTTAACGAATAGAGGAGAAAGTTGGGCCGGCGACTTTTGTTCCAAGTTATGTGTTTGGGTCTCCAGTGGCTCGAGAGTAAACATCCGACCACGCGCTATGGTTACCACAGCAACGTAAGCGCCGCACACTCGCGAGCATCAAGTAACGGGGTTTCAGGTAAAGGGCTTGGGAGGATCAGCCAATCATGAACGAAGGGATTCGCGGATTAGTTCGCGCTCCTCGAAATCGACTATTTTCTCGACAATCCCCAGCATCGGTAATTGCTTGCAGGTTCAACTTCTTGTTTAATTCAATTTAATTGAAATTATTTTAATTATATCATACACAATGTCTTCGGATAGCGGCGCGCCATTCCCCCTCGTCCCTAACGCTAACTTCAAACCCGATTCCTCAAAGAGTACGTCGTCCCTATCGCTTAACACCTACGCAAATTTGCTAGCTTTTTGCTAATTTCTATACTACTATAGGCTTTGAACGTTGGGAAAAGGTCTCCTTTGACGAAATCGACTACAGCGATAGGCAGCAACGCAAGGCGGCTAAGATAAGTGAGGATAAGCATCAATGGGTTAAGCTCTATGCTCTACGGACAGTCCGAAAGGCGCTCATGATGTGCTATGAGACTAAGGGTGTTAACCAGATGGAGGATTGCCGAGAACTTGCTCGTATGTTTATATTTTGTTGTTTGGATATGGAGAAGGATACGGTTTTAACATGGCGTTTTATATAGTTCGGTATATGGAGATGCTGCCTACTCACAGAATCCACGGATACACTGCCATTCAGCGAAATGACCCACGGAAATAAACGAATTTTCCTTTATAAATGCAGATTCGGCGTCGGACATTTAGGAAAGATGATCAATCATACATCAAAAAAATTACTGCAGAGAATAACAAAAAGGAAACTTTGATTGAAAGAAAATTGGTGGTTTGCTTTTCGCGCTCGGAGTTCCAATGCAATTATGTAAGGTAATCAACGGATTTGTGTGATTTTGACGTTGTCATTTCTTTTGTGATGAATATCCTGAGAGATTACAACGTGCGTACGTTGTTTTGTAATGGATCTATATGACCGAGAACGTCCTATTCAAATCTCCATTCGAAGTTTTTTTTCATGTCAAGTATAGCTACGTCTTTTTGTCTAGCTGTATGTAATATGTATTTTCACGCTAATTTGCATAAAGACGTGTTTAGAAGGAATGTGTTTAGCTTTGCTTGGATTTCTTTTTTATTATTATTGGGCGCTTTTATTTAGTTTTCAAAGTGTGGTCGTTTGTCATTTTTGTATCCATATCTTGCTTATTAGCTATTTTTTTTTTCGGGTTAATTAGTATCGCACTTATAAGTTGTTAAAATAATAAATATTGTCTCAATATATCAGTGAATGTCTGATTGTACAATTGTAGAAGCTGGTGAAGGTAAAGCCTGCTGCCGATGCGGTTGCCGTTTTTTCGAAGTCGCCAAAACCAGCGTTTTCAAATCGGTCTGACGTAGCTTTCGCGCGACGTATGTTCAAATCTCAATCAGCTGCAACCACTTGATATTATAATACTTCAATCAGCTGGATAACTACTCCAAATCTTTGCTTTGGGTCCTTTTTATTATTTTTACGATTGAAATTGAATTACATCATGACCCCAGAGTTCGTGCGCGAAAAACATATAAAATACATTCAATCGTTAGACAAAGTTAGCATCATCAATTTCTCACTGCACCACCTTGAAACTAACTGTGCGTTTTAGAAACAAGATGAGTTAGAATATTGGCTCTCAGAGCATTTGCGGATGAGTAAGTTACTCAGTAGGTCTGATAGTATGGATTAGAATTGCTAAGCTTTTTGGATAATTAGGTGGTGTTTACTGGGGATTAACGGCTTTGGATCTTATGGGAGCTCGCGATGCACTTCCTCGAGAGGAAATGATTGCATATGTGAAGAGCTGTGAACATCCTAATGGTAAAATATTCTACATTCATCCCGATCATCACTGCCATTATACCTTCGTTAACGCTTAGTTTTTACCTAGGTGGATTTGGCGCTAATCCAGGACACGATGCTCATATATTATATACACTTTCCGCAATTCAAATATTATTTATGCAAGGAGCAATGGACGAGATTGATGGTGATAAAATCTCATCATATGTTAATTCCCTTCAGAATCGCGAAACCGGTGCCGTCAAAGGTGATCTTAACGGCGATGCAGAAGATACGAGATTCGTTTATATCGCTTTACAAATCCTCGCCCTAGTTGACCGATTACCCGACTTTAAAGTTGATCTTGCTGTTGACTATATTGATTCTTGTAAAAATTATGATGGAGGATATGGAATGGCTCCTGGTGCTGAAAGTCACGCGGGTCAGATATTTGTTTGTGTTGGGGCACTTGCGATCGCTGATAGACTAGATCTCGTTGATCGAGATTTACTTTCATGGTGGCTTTGCGAGAGACAAGTACCATCAGGCGGACTTAACGGTCGGCCAGAGAAATTGCCCGATGTTTGCTACAGTTGGTGGGTATTATCGGCTTTATCAATATTAGGAAGATTGGATTGGATCGATCGCGATCGATTACGGGAATTTATTCTTGCTGCTCAAGATGATGAGTTTGGAGGGATTGCTGATAGGAAAGGTGATGCGGTTGATGTTTTTCATACAGTGTTTGGAATTACTGGGTTAAGTTTACTTGGATTTGAAAATCTGGAACCTGTTGATCCGATTTTTTGTTTGCCAAAGAGAGTTACGAAGGATTTAAAGTATCGCAGGCGGTGAATTTACTTTAACTTCTTTTATTTGCATATGATTATATGTCCACCAAGATTCAGTCCCCATTCGCCTCATCATCAACGTTTGCGATAGATCTGACTTCACATCGGTAACCAACACAAGGGCAGAATAATCATCGTACGAGAATAGGTCAAAATAAAGAATTTGACATTCATCTGGAGATATGTTTTGATGGTTTTGTTCATTTTCAGTCTCGACCATATTTGCAAATACTGCTGCGTATGCATTGCTTGAATAGATCATAATTCTGATATTAAAACAATTTTGATTTTGCCAGGTGTAATAATATATCAGTTTTCCATCTAGTCTGGAATATAATAAAACATAAACCGCGGTCCACATACTTATAATTCGTTGCTGCTGCAATTATAAAGGCGGCGCAGAACACACAGCCTCAGTGAAAGGACAAAACCCACGCCGGTTCTCTTATCGAAATGATTAACTTGTTGACTCAACAAGTTACTGCACATCACGCGGCCGACTTAAAATGCCCTTGAGGAATCGCGACGAGAATGGCGAAACTGCAAGTTCGTTGATAATCCGAATAGGTAAAACAGCCCGCAAACTGGTCTCTCCCTCTACTATAGACCATCTTCCGCGGATCCAATATGCTGTTCTTAATCGTATTTTATTTATTTAAGAGATATTCTGGAAGACATGCATTATAGGAGGAGAGCCAAGAGCGTAATTGTATTGGAGAACGCAATATCAAAAATACCAATGTACTAGTACAAGTTTGCCACGGAGATTGAAATTGACTCTTTTAGTATAGTTAGAGCATCGTAATAATTTGAATTAATGCGGTTGTACCGACTCATGACGAATAAGTTGAACATATAGGCTTATGTAAGTCAAAGGCTAACGAGGAGATGTGGGTGTTCGATAATGAGGCAAGGAGAAGCCGTCTCGCGGCTTATCGATAAGGTCGACGGTGAGTCTTCGGTGCAGCTCGGCTGTGCTCTCGCGGTCATAGCCCAGCCACACGCCATCTCCAGTCACGCGACAAGTTCAGTCGGTTCAGTCCCCTTCTGCAAGAGCAATAGAATACAACAAGCCACCCTATTAATTACAAAGATAGAAAGCCGCATATCGCTCAAGTATCCTGCTTGGCTGGTCTCGCGTCGTCATCTCTGGAGCGGCCGCCAGCGGACAATGAGGCGTGGATTGCCGCGCATAGCCGAATACCCAGGCGCTGCCGCCGTCTGTTCGTTCGCTCCGAATCGTTGACCAGCCAACAAATATTTTGTTTACTTCAATTCATGTTCAATCGCTGAACAATATGCCCAGCTCGCGTCGATGCACTATTGACTGTCGCCCTAGCAAGAAAGCACAGTGGCGCGATTGCTGGTAACGGCATTTGCGGCGCATTGCCGCACGCAGAGATGACCTCCAAAAAAGCTGATCGACGCGCCATGCAATCACAAACTGCACATGGTGAGAATGACTCATGTCCCCCTTTGCATCATTTCGCGGCAATATGAGGAAGGTGTGCAGCGAAGAATAGCTCAGAGGGAGATAGAATATAATAAGAAGTTGTATGAGCTATATTATATATAGAGAATCGAAAGCCGGAGACTACTCCAGGCCATTAATACAAAACCAATACCCAATAGCCGACCCATAAAATAAACAAAACCCGATATCAAATATATATATTACTAATAACCAATAAATAGCTGATTACTACTTGGCTCTTGTCAGAGCCGATAGCGAATAACGCGACAAAAACGAAACCCAAACCAAGAGAGCTCAGCTCTAACATGCAATTATTGACAAGATCGTACAGCCTGCGTGATGATCAACAGACATCCGACATACGCTTCTGCTTAGAAGGCACGGGTGCCGACGCTACTCCGGGGAGGGATAGTAGAGAGGTGGCTGGCCCGGCTGGAGTGCTTGGGAGGAGAAGAGCCCGCGGAGGAGGAGACGATGAGGTCGCCGCCCTCGATGCCGGAGTGGTCAGGCATGATATGGTATTGCTCCTCTATGGCGCGGTGCACGGCCTTGATGCCGGTGTCGCTCTCAGTGACGCGCTCAAAGACGCAGTTGTCGCCGGTGCACCCGCATTTGAGACGGTGCGAGGCGTCGGTGGTGTTGTCCTGCATGATGAGCGTAGGATGCTGGGGCGGGACAGACGCGCGTTTGGGGGCGCTACGCGGCGGGATGTAGTTGTTAGAAAGAAAGTCTGATATTCTTGACGAGTCCATAGTGAATGTGGGCAAAACCTCCGAGACTGGTGTGCGGTGCAGCAAAAGAGAAATGAGAGAGTGAGTAATCTTCAGCGAGCAAAGCAGTATACGTAGGCGGCGGACAGCGCTTTATATAGCTGCGAAGTGGCGGGCGGCGGTGAAGTGCGCTTTGGGAGGAGGAACGCGGTACCCACGCACCGCCACGCTGCTTCGCCTCGCCCCCCAGCCGCTGCCTCTCCGCTCACAGCCGAGCGGGATCGGCTCCAGCGCGCAGCCCCGGCGGCGGCAAACCTGTTGCTACTGCTCGCTGGACCGGCAAAGAAGAAATCGCCGCCAGGTAGCGACGATGCAGCGACGAGCAGTAGCGGAGAAGCAGGAAGAACCCTCTGCGGTCAGGTGCTCTGCGGGCAGCCGACCGTCCCCCGTGCTCAGCGATGAGGTCATGGCAGTACCACAGGCGCAAGCCCGCTAGACCGCATGCGGAGCCCCAGCCCTTGTGCTATTTTGGCCCGCGGTTAGAGTGGGGCGTTTTTTTTTCCGCTTGAGCTGTGTTCTTTAGAAACGCTCCGCCGCCTGCCGCAGCATCGTGGCTTTCTGTTGGTCGAGCAGACCACGACGCGTGACGCTGCTGCCGCCATTCCCTGGCGCATTTGCTCGTTCGTCGCTCGCCGCCATTCCAGCACGATCCGGCAATATCGAGCACGCCTTGCGAAATCGCCCTTCGCCATTCGCGATAAAGTGCAGATCACAAGTGAGGCGTTTAAACCTTAAAAAAACTTCTTTGCGGCAACGCAACTCAGAACGCGCGTGTGTTCAGCGACGATTTGGAAAAGAGAGAGCCGAATGGAGAAGCGAGAGTTCGGCGAAAGGACCGGCGTAAATTGGCGTTTAGTAAGTATTGATTGTGTCCGGATCTCCGTGCAAATCATCGAATCTCGCAGGGAGATCTTTTCGGTGCCTGCTCGGGGTCGAGACGGACATCACATCGGACGCGAAGACAGCTTGCCCGAAGAAGGGACTCACTGCTGGACCGTGCTCGCTTTCATTTTATTCACAATTGCGCCATAGCTTCTGAAGCCCGCCGTCGTAGGTTTGTGAGTAGTGCAAGCGAAAGAAAACTTTTCCCTATTCACTTTTTGCTCTCCTCCGCCATTTGTTACTCTGCTCACCGTCGGGTCTGTATACCACCGCAAATGGAATCCATCGGCTTCTGTGATCTCCATGCCGTTCGCGCTCAATTGGGTGCTAATTAGGACTCGCTCGCGATCGCCGTCGCTTGCTTTTGCGAGCTGGGGCATTGCCTTGCTGCGCACCCGACTGCTTTTTCCTTTACATTAAAACTATTCAGACTAGGCTTTTGCAAAAGCCGTTGATGCTCCATGCGCGACGTAGAATGCTGTGAACGAGAGTTGCGGTGATCAATGCGTGGCCCGAGTGAACCCGCCCATCTGACTTCGACTGCCCCTGCCTCTGTTGTCTATGTAACTGAGTCAAGTGACTGCCTATATCCATAATAGTAAATCATCAATCATAAATACGCATCCAAAGTATCAATCTAGTCAGCAGCCAGTCGCTCTGAACAGTGCCCAAAGGAGTCTATTCATTGGGATCAAGCGAAACAGTGTATCGCGCAAACACGAGGAAACTCCTGAACCGCACGGACGCTCTATAGAGTCTGGTGCTTTGAGCCTTTAACTTAGCAAGGATGAATCCATTCTCAATGTAGTGCGGATGAATGAGCAGTAGTAATGTGGCCGAGAGATACAAGTCATGGATGAGAGTGACAGAAATAGGGAACATAGGGAACACCTTGAGTGCAAGGAAGCCATCAAAAGGTGTCTTTGCAATGAAAACTGAACCGCACCGCAATTGCACAAAAAGACAAACACTTTAAAGTATAGAAGGACTCACGCATTGTCGATCTACATCTGACACCATCTGCTCTGAGAAGCGTATGCCATCGCCACGATCATCGATCAGCTAGTTAGTAGATCAACGAGTAATGCGTAGTTTACCATCTATTCATTTCTCTGGCAAATCAATCACAACGGTTAACTTGAACTTATACTAATTGCTGATATTTCATATCTTGGCTTCATGGCTCGTAAATGATCAAGCCGCACATCTGTGGGGCGTACGTAAGCTTTAGTGTTGGTGTCAAGGGTCTTGTTCGACACTGCACGCCGCGTCAACATTTTCAAACTAGTGATTCGCAATTCGAAAAATCCATTTCTGGAGTAAGCTGAGATTCGTTGGTTATCGCCGCTATCGATAGCATCTCTCTCTTATTCACAACGATAACTTCACCCCTCCGATATAGCTAAAATTGTGTTAAGCTATATTATTTATGTTTAGCCAAGGTCTCTAAGGCTTGTTAGCAGCTCGTAAGCGACTGCGCCAGTGTTACAGGTGCGCACAGTCTTGCATATCTTTTTGAGCTGCAACAAATTCTTCGAGCTTCCCAGTTGAGCTGATAGTTACCGAGAAAAAGAACGCGAAAAAGGAAGAGAGATCTGGTGTTTGAATTTGAAAATAAAAAGGGATAGAGAGCATTTTGGAGCATGACATCAGTTTTTGTTTCTGAACAACGTCAAAAGCCTCCGCTGGTCAGCAACGATATCAGAAGCTCCTCCGCTTCCTTGACCTCTCTTATTTCTAGCACCACTAGTGGGATTCACCTATCGACTTTGATAATTGTTACGATTACTATTATTTTTGCTCTATTGATATCTCTGTTGGTTATGGCTTCGATTGTGAAATTCGGTGTTTCTGGTGAGTTTGAAATGCCTGACTTCGGCGGTATATGGAACTCCCAGATGTGGAGCGGAGGAGATAAATTTGGCAATGATGACGATGAAGATATTGATTCGTCTGGTACTGCCACTAGTGGCAAGTCTAAGGGTATTACTGGTGGCCTAGTGAATACTGGCAATACTTGTTTTATGAATTCTGTGATCCAGGTTAGTTATCATTTGTGATGATCTGTCTGTGGGCCAGAGTTAGATTATTGACTTTCCTCCTTTGTAGTCATTGGCATCTCTTCCAAGTGTAACAGATTCTACAAAGCTTCCAGTGTCTGACGACTTGCGCGTAACTGAAACTCTCTCGACGCTTTTAACTGACCTCAACATGCGACTACCACGAGCACATACACATACCCCAGATGCTCTACTCCGTGCCTTAAAGTCTCCAAGATGGACGGCAGATACAGAACAACAAGATGCACATGAATTTTTATTATCTTTATTTGATGCAATCAGAACTGAACAAAATAAGGAGCTTGCTCGAGCTCATCGAGCTAAGATTTCAATCGACCGATCAGTTCGAGCTGTCGTGAACCAAAGTGAACAAAGATTTGGTACGTCTACTGATGATGATTCTGAACTTCCAACGGCATTATTACCATTCGATGGTCTTCTCTGCACTCGCGTTCTTTGTACAAAATGCAATGAAATGCAATCTTTTCGACATCAACTCTTTTCTTCGTTGGAGTTAGCTCTACCTCCTACTTCAATACTATCCTCTACTGGGTCGTCGTTTTTCGGAGCTAAATCATCTGATTGTGCAACTCTTGATTATATGCTAGAGTCATATACTGCTCCAGAAATCTTGAGCCAGGTTAATTGTCAGCGATGCTCGCTGATGGCGGCACATGCCCATATCGAACGTTTAATAGCAAATGCAACCTCTACAGTTTCATCTTCGGCAGAAAACACACTTCAACCTATCAATAATCTATTACCTTCTGCATCCTCATCATTTGATTCACGAGCTCCATCACCCTTGCGACAATCTAATGGAACAACGCCAACAAAAGTATCCACAGCCCAAGAACTCTTACCAATCCTCACTTCTCGTCGTGATGCAATCGCTGAAGTCCTTTCGAATGCTACAATCATAGATTCTGAATTCGAAAGGCTGAAACCTCCACGCCTTGTTGCGTCACAAAAGACCAGACAAGTTACATTATCACGTGCTCCCGAAGCTTTGGCTTTACATGTTAATCGATCAGAGTATGATATGAGATATGGTATGGCTCGGAAACGAAATACTGCTGTAATATTTCCTGAACGAGTACCTGTTGGTCGATTCTTTTCATCATTTTCGGCTACTGACAGAGAGTGCCGTCGACAAGTTGGAGGAGCTTCTGATGAAATTTGGTATCGACTTATGAGTACAGTTGTTCATTTTGGAAGCCATTCTTATGGACATTATATTTCATATCGACGCATCGATAGTAATAAATGGATTCGAGTGTCAGATCGTGATGTGCGTGATGCTACGTTAGATGAAGTATTATCGCAAGGAATGGTTGTGCTTTTATTCTATGAACGTGAAGAAACTGATCAAGAAGATTTACCAAATCAACAGAAGCAAGATCAAAAATTGATATTAGCATTGAAAGAAAAACAGGAAATAGATGCGGTTTTGAAGTTGGAGACTGATATTCCATTATTTGATACTCATGAAAATGATTCTTCAGATAGTGGCTTAGATATTGAATCGTCATCTTCTTCAAGTGCAAGTGTCCGAGGTAGTCCTCCTTCATCTGCAAATACTGATTTACCAGGTTCAGCTGCTTTTCCTATATCGAATCCACAACGACGGCGGCGGTCATCATCTTCCACCGTAACAATCTCTAGTTCGAATTCTAATTCTAACATTGCAATCGGTCTTCCTGAGCTATCTCATCCAATTTATGCAAACTGAAAAATAAATGTCATGGATCATCAAACAATTTTTTATGCTCTTTTTCTTGTATATTTAAAACAACTGAATTTTGCATGTTTTTTTCAAGTGACTAATTTTGTTTAGTTTCTTACAGGAGTGTTACTGGTTTTGTTATTATGATCTCGGGTTATTGGTATTGATATTCAATGTTTTGTGAGCTAATGGTTCTTTAATGAAATTTCCAAAATGAATTTACTTGAAATGTGTTGCCTATTCGCAATGGCTCTCTCTTTTAATCACTTGTAAATAGATGTGCTTCTATCTACTCGTACGAGTTCATTTAACTAAGTCGGGCTTTGAAGCATATGCGAATTTCAATAGGTTAGTTGCACTTCTTATAGTCTATTTATTGGAAACAAGCTCAAAATATATACATGCATCAAATTTGAATCATTAGAATCAATTTACGGCAACAGGAACAACAGGTGCTGTTAGTTTATTCCTTAATTCTTCCTTCTTCTTTGTGACAACTTCAAGTAAATCAGGATACCATCTTTCAGCAACATCTTTATGAGATTTGACTCTGTTAAGAAGAGTAGCTTCACCAATATGATCAAACATATCATGTTTGAACGTCATTTCAACGTTATCTTTATTTTCACGCAACTCATTTTTTAATTTAAGAACATTTTCGGGGAGATCCATTTCTCCGAATTTGGCATCATATGAAACACCTTGGAAAAATGGAACTGAGAAACGGGCTCCAGATCCTGCAGGTGGTGAAATAACCTACAAGGCGATATTTATTAGATTATAGATAAATATATGCGTGAGCTGTGCAAGAACTTACCTGATGTGTTGTGCTAACACAAACTCCTCTTGTTAAAGCTTCAAGACCTTGCCCGATTACGACCACTAAAAGTGATAACATAAGCATTTCAACTTCGTGTTTCTATCATTTAGCTATAAACATACCAAGTGAACCGTCAATTGGGGGACAGTCAATCCATTCACCAGCCGAATTTTGAGCTTGAAGTCCTTTATGATGAGAAGCTTGAAGTAGGTACGAAGTAAGCATTGAATCTTTATGTGGTCCAACTATATTGAATATTATCAGCATCAGATAAATAGAATCTTGGGAATAAATCTGTAGGGCAATATTTATTACCTCCTTGACCAGTGCCAGATCCACCTAGTTCAGCAAGGTCAGGGTATTTCACAATTTTTAGCTTGTGCTGTTGATCGGGATCAAAATATTTGTTAAATGCGGTAGACTCTAATCCCAATGATTCAGCCACCAAACTGGTAAACGTCATCGACCTTCAACAATATAAAAATATCAGCAACTTCTTCCTCCAGATTATGCAACGGAAGGGTATACATGCGTACACTTTAGCCATTCGACTGATATAGTCAATGTAAGTATCCTTAAACCCAGGAAGCACTTCCTCACTAGGCCATAAATTAGGCCCCCTTAACCATCTATACCGCGGCTCATCTTTAGCCGGTGCCGGAAGCTCAGTAGCAAGATCAATTTGTTCACGCCAATCAACTGCATCTTTCGTAATTTCATTCGCAAGCCTACTATATCCCAAGAAATGGGGTGAATTTTTCATTTCAATCTTCAATTTCTCAGATTCAGGAATATCAAATAATGCTTTTCCTTGATCGATAACTTGTTGCGTTAGAGATTCGGGAATTCCGTAGTTCTTAATGTAGAGAAATCCGATTTCGAGAAGAGCATGGCGAAGTTGTTGGAGGAGATCGGGCTTTGTAGCTGGGTTTTCAGCTAAAGAAAGGTCAAGTATTGGAATTTCACTAAACGCAGACATGATTCCTTTTCTTCTCAGGTCTTCATAAAAACTGGAGTAATAGCAGTAAATAGCGAGAGAAATTGAAGAGAAATGGACTCTTCAAACTCATCTCTCGATTAAAATCATAATCGCGTCATCTTCAAGCGATCCGAGAAATCTACTCGTATTCGTTTATCGAGACTGATCCAGTTTAGGCTTTGTGTAATTTCCTTATGCCCCAGCAGTGTATATACTGTTCCTCCGCAATTTCGTACTTTGATTTGCGAAATATTTAACGAATGGGTAATATTCCAAGGAGATTATCACTCTTAACTATCTATTTTGTTAAATAGTTCCGAGAATTGTCGGGGTTCTCGGGTCGATCGACCTCACTGGATAAAACTGGATGCAATATCACCGCTTAAATAAACCGATAACTTCCGTATGGTGATGACCATAATAAACGCCATAGGATTCGCCAAACGCGGCGCCAGATACGCGCGCACCGAGTCTTGGTCTTCAAAGTGCACACAATAATCATATCGAAATTCTTTCCCAGTCTTAAGCCCCTTATTTTCGTTTTAAGTAATTGCTTGAGAGTTGTCGATTCGTGATTATATCTTGCTTACGTCTTAGAACGGGTTAAAGCAAGTTTCTTGCGTCGCGATAGAGTTGTGCGTGTAATCACGATTATTGATTGTGTGTCTGATTTACGGATAATTGAACTTTGCGTTAAAAAAAGTCTGTTCTTATTGTTTGAATCACTAATCTCTACTATTTTTCACAAAAAAGTAACCATTCTGACTGTTTATTTCAGGTTTCTAGGCGAAAAGCATCAACCTATCTCCGGCCCACCCTGAACATTGATACACGATTATAGTACTTCCCCACAGCACTAGTATTGTTTGATTACAACCGAATTATAGCATTCGTTTGTTAGCGAATTCAAGAGATTACCGAAATATTATCAGATTTGGACATTATAAGCCTGTGAATTTCTTCGAAAGTGGTTGTTTGAAGATTGCGAATGACATAGATTCAGTGAAGACTAGCTTGAATTTTCTCCTTACCTTCAACAACACATATCCGCCCTCGAATAAGCATAAATATATATATATATACATATATAAAACATACAGCACAAGCAATCACAAGAACAAGAAGTTATAATGTCGTTGAATGTTACGCCAATTCAGGTGACTAAAACTAAACATCGAGCGAGAGCTCTTTCGAACGATTCTGAAAATAGCAGTAAAATATCGCAAGACGTAAGTATCTCTTGGAGTTATGATTTTTGCATTTTTCCCACGACGAGCGGAAAGCTAACGAATGTATACTAGGATAACGTGTACGATTATTTGGCGAAGATCATTCTTATAGGACCTTCCGGATGTGGAAAGTCTAGTATTCTGCATAGATTTGTTGAGGGACATTGTGCGTTTACCCCCAATCATCTAGACTTGATCAAGGTATCTATATTAATGGCAAATAATCCATAGGGAAGGTTTTGACATCATCTACTATTGGCGTGGAATTTGCATCAAAAGTTATAAAAGTTGGTACAGGAGCTCACCGGAAACGGATAAAGCTGCAGGTATGTCTTCTTGTCTTCTTGGAAAAATTCCCTGCTCGACAAGCAATAGCTAATATATAATTGTTAAAACGATAGTTATGGGATACAGCAGGGCAAGAACGGTTTAGAGCTGTAACTAGATCTTATTACCGTGGCACAGCCGGCGCTCTACTAATATACGATGCAACCAACTCTGCAACATTTCAAATGCTCCCTCACTTTTTATCCGATCTCCGCAATCTCGCAAATACGACTGTTTCGCTATTGCTAGTCGCCAACAAAGCCGATAAGATAGCTTCAGCAAATGCAGCTGATATAGTGCCTGAAGCGGAAGTTATTGAATTCGCTGGAGAAAATGGATCGATTCCAATTATGCATACGTCAGCTTTGAGCGGGCAGAATATCGACGAAGCATTCACGCGATTAGCTAATATGATTTTAACTAAAATAGAACTTGGAGAGATAGATCCTGATGATGTTGGTGCTGGTGTACAGTATGGTGATATTCCCAGCTGGGGAGCGGATGGTAGTGTACGCCGACCTGGTGGTAGAGGTGGGACTAGAGGAAGAGGAGTCGTCAGTTTAGTTGGTGGGAAAGGTAGTAATGCTTTGGGAATACGTAGAGGTACATGCTGCTAGAGTAGATGTCGTTTCTTATTGGCGTTTTTTAGTGTTTTATATTTATTTTTGAAGCCTGAGATCCTTTCTAGAGTTTGCTTGGTTTTTATCTCTCCCGTTTTCTTCTCTTGGAAAGAATAACTAGAGCAGTTATCTTAATTTTTTTTAGTTGGTACCAATTTTGTGTCTATACTACAAATCTCTTGGATTATTTGTGCGCGTGGGTAACTGCTTTCGTGTTTTGCGTTTGAACTATTAATTTTGTAAACTTATGATCGTTTTCTCTTTTGTTTCTATTTGGTGCATTTGTTGCCATTGCTTAATTTTGGAATTCGATGATCATCGGTATAATTCACACTCTAAGAATGGAGTGGCTCCATTAACTAACATCATAATACATACTTTAAATATGAACAGAAAGATCCGCCCTACTCACAGCTCAAATATGAAAGAAATTCCGTTAATCACCCACTCTATCCAAAACCCCCCTCACCAATTAAATTCTATATACTAACTCAAAGATACAAAAAACTCTAGTTACAAGAAACTCTAAGCTGTTTCCTGTGCTTCAATAGAATGTGTACTTTGATACTCATCAGGCTCATCGTCTTCAGATTCAGATTGATTCGGGAAATCGTCTAATCGTGCTAAAGCATTATCAACTTCCTTGGACCAGTTCGTAGCCATTAAAACCGCGAACTCCAATGTGCCAGCGATATACAATGCAAGGCATTGACCCATCCATAATCCAGGAAGTCCTCGTCCACGAAAGGCAAGTGTTATTCCAATAGGAAGTGCAAGAACGTAATAGGCAGCAGAGTTAATAAAAGCACCAATATGCTGACGACCCATACCTCTTAAACTTCCAGAGCAAGAGGCGTTAATACCATCCGCGATCTGGAATAAAGCAACGTAAGGAACAACAGCGGCTGTTGCTTCAATAACACTAATATCATCACTAAAAAGCTGTCCATAGTAATTCCTCGCGACGAGCATAATTAGCATCACGAAGAATCCGATCGAAGCCGACAGCAAAACACCAGTATATGCAGCCCGTCGAGCAGCACGTGAACGTCGTTCACCTAAAAGATTTCCAACTCTAGTGGAAACAGCTACGCCGATTCCAAATGGGATAGTAAAAGTAACTTGATCAGACGTCATAACGCAACTCTGCGCGGCTAACGCAATATCTCCGAGACGACCAGCTACTAAAGCAACGATTTCAAAAGCCCACCATTCAGTTCCGACCATGATAATCCCCAGAATACTAAGCTTATAAAAAATCCCCAAATTTGAAAATGCTCGCATCGAAAATCCACCCCATGCGTTCTTTCCTCGAGAATATTTGGCGTAGAGAGCTAATCCCCAGAAGGACAACCAATATGTAAATCCGGTTGCAAGAGCAGCTCCGTTCAAGCCAAAACCAAGAGGATGAATAAAGAGATAGTTCAATAAAGCGTTTAATGGTGATGTAAAAAGAAGAACATATGTACCAGCTTGCATTAATCCTTGAACTTGCATATATTTCTTTAAAGCTTCAAAGTAAATAAATCCGAGACCTCCGGGAATCAGGCATTGTAAGAATTCGGCTGCTGCCTTTGAAAGTTCAGGAGTTTGACCAAGATGAGCAAGGATGGGTTCAGCAAAGATCCATATTCCAATTATAGGAACGTACAAAGTTCCGTATACGAAAAATCCTCGTTGTAACAAGATTCCAAGCCTAGAAGAAAATGTCAGCATGAAGCACCAAATGGCCTAAAGAGAAAACTGAAATACATACTCAAAAGGATCTTCGCTAGCGGTATATGTAGCAGATCCAAGAGTATCAATAGCAGTAGTTCCTCCCAACTGAATAAGCCATCCAGTACTCATCGCAAACATATAACTGAACGCAGAGACAGCAAGTTCAAATGCACCTAATCGGCCAACGATCAAAATCGAAACGGTCTGCAACGAATTTTGTAACATGTATGAGAAAATCACAGGTAAAGACATCTTGAATAAGCGTTTATATTCCTTAGCAGAAACTTTCAAAACGAATCTGGCGAGGAAAAATGACGGAGTTGCTGGTCCATTCGGGTCTGTCATCGCCGTATCGATTGGTCGAAGAAACGGCGTTCCATCTTGCTCACTGAATACCGTAGACGCTACACTTGCTGACCGACGATGACGAGGCACTCCAGAGCTATCTACCGTTCCAATGGACTTTGCTTCGGAATCAATATCTGCGGTCAGTGAATCGGTGGATATGCTAGGAACGTTGGTGCTCGCTATTTCCTCCACCAACGGATTTATATCTGCATCTGTCCGGCTTGCGGAGGCGGCTACCGAATACGGTGATGACATATTCAAATATTCAAACACTAAAATGTGATGGATATTCCAATAGCTTTCCTTTTACCACCGAAAGAAGAGATATGTCGTGTGGCAGTAAGGGTTGCGGCTGGTGAGCGCTCTATCGAAACCTGACCTCGATAAGGAAGAAGATTTGAATTTACGGGGGCTTAAGCTTTCTTCTCTGCGCCTCACGCTCGTGCAGTTAAAACTCTCTCTCGAGAATTCGCAATTGCTTTGGAAATAAGATTCGGCACCGGCTCCCGGTGGCAGCGACTCATAATCGCAAGCCACAGGGACCACCTCCGTAATCATATCATCGTCGGTCTGCGTTGCTTCGCCTTCCAGATCTGATCGTAGGTCCTCTTCACTACTAGGTGCTCTGTCAAATTCTACTGATGAAATCGCTCGGTCTGAGAAATACTCTCAGAGCGTCAACTTTTATTGCTACCTATCTCGATCCTGAATTCCATCTTTTGGTAACCAATGATATCGCATCAACAGTTCAAACGAGTCAGTATGTTCTACTCCGGTAATTCTCTGCTCAGTACCAAGCCGCGACGCAAGGCTTAAAGTTAAACGCTACTGGTACACGCTCTGCGGTTCAATCGCAACGGGAGCAGATGATTGCTGAGGCTGCTCAGCGCGGTACTTCGGTTCTTCTCAAGAACGTCCGCGCCGTATGATAATGCAGATAGCTGCACCTGTAACCTCACTATGGGCGTGTAGCTAGCGCAAGAGCGCCTAGCGAAAGTATTAGGCTTGCAAGATAGAAGTCAAATGCCCGCTTTGGCTGGCCGAACATCTCTGCGCTCATCAAATCCCTCTTTAAGATGATCCGCCTGCTCAAGTTATTAGCTAGCTAGCGCTCGAGGTCGTTCACCGACATTGATTGAACGATAGCGGAAATGTATTGGACCGGGCTGCAACGCTGCGGTGAACGCTGTTAGTCGGTTGCATACGTCGCATAAGCCTGGACATATGAGTAAAAATATTTACGACATCCATCAACGTCTTGCATATACCCAGGTTATTTGACCTTTCGAGTGAAGTAACTCGCCATCTTCAAACCCGCTGAGACCCGCTCACTCATGAAGCGATTTTATTGTGAATATCATGAAAGTGAACCTCAACGTTCCCCATTATTACCGTATATCAGCAAGGTCTGATCGAATCAGATTGGATTAAATCGTTGAATAGCAATCCTCTGCACTTGCTGTTCTAGGACTGTTCGAGGTACTTTTGACCGACACTCGTAAGGATTCGATTGAATTATGTAATACGGCCACCGACTACTTGCCATTATCAGTAGTCTAGTACAAGTTACTATTGAAGGCTAAAACAGTGCTAAACAGACGCTAATCCCCCGAGCAGAAGCTCGTGCTTACGCGAAGCTGGAGCTTCCTAGGTAGATATTCTTCTGCGACGGCGGGGCGAAATCATACAATATGTAAGCACATGTACTAGATATGTAAGTTATTAGTCACATCACGTGACTATTTTAAATTGCTTCCCATCATGTGAGTGCCTCCAATTTCTCCACAATAACTCTACATTCCTTGATCATTACAAGTGCTACAACTTGCATACGGGCTTAAACCGATTTTGGAAGAGTCAATCGTCTTTAGGTTATGATCATTGGAGCGTTATAGTTGCCAAAAGAATTGACACCGCCGCTGAAAATTGCGTTTTCTAATATTGAATTACAACGACCTCCACTATCAAGCATTCTAATACATGCAACATATCCGTTCATTTCATTTTCATTTATAACATCAGCATTGCATTTAATTTGCACTCTTAATATTTAATAATGGTTAGTCTGCTTTCTTTTAATGCTCTGATGTTTGAGGATACTAACGGCCAAGAAAGAATTCGCTTTTCAACCATGCGCTAAAACAGTCCCAATCCTTGAAGCGTGACCTAGATACGTTCGCCAGCTCACCTGGAACAGCAAGTCTTGGATTGCAAGGTGCCCTTCTATTATAACTTTAGTATTGTTATGGACTGAAATTAATACTGTCGAAATCACAGGACAAATATCTGCTACGCTTGCAACATTACAGCGAACTATCGAAGAATATGATGCAGTTGCTCGTCGTGAGCTAGTACCAGCCAAGCAAGACAAGGCATTCGCTCGGATTCGTAACTTTAGAGCAGAAGCAGCAGATGCTCGAATTCAATTCGACAAGCTGAAACGTGAGCGAGAAGAAGCTGTTAATGGACAAAATCGATCAGAATTACTAGGCAGAAGACCGCACGCGACGGCGACACCTGATAATCCTTACGGTATAAACGAAGGTGGATCTATTGGAATTTCAGAAAATATACCAGCAGCTGCAATTCCTCGAGAATTTATTCAAAGAACTGGAGACCAGCTTGATGAATTTATTGAACGTGGACGAAGCGTATTAGGAGATTTAGTTGACCAACGAAATGTACTAAAATCAACCCAACGAAAGCTATACAGCACCGCTAATACTCTGGGCATTTCAAACGACACTATAAAATACATCGAACGAAGGGCGCAGCAGGATAAACTTATATTTTGGGCTGGCGTGGCGACCGTAGTTGTCGCATTTTATTTCATCATTCAGTGGTTGAAGTAATTAGTTTAGTAATTAGTAATTAGTAGCACAATATTATCATGATAGGCAAAAGCAGTTATATATCCCGTTGCAGCGGCAGCTCTATTGCCTTCCCAATTTATCGCCCAATTCGCCTAGCCCAAGCTTGAATAACTGTTGTACTTTATTTCGACGCGGGATCACCCGTGTAAGATCTGGATCCACCCCGCATAGACACGAAGTCCTGCAGCGACATCCGTCTGTCGAGTGCTCGTTCTATCTGCTCTAAATTCAAAACCCGCTCGATCTTAGCCACTAGAGCAAGACTGCGAACAGTATTCAACTTCTCATCGGTAGGTGTGTAACGCTGCTGCATTAGAGGCTTGGACTCCATGCGCCCAAGCATCCTAGCTATCGAACTTACTAGCGACGTTGGATCTGAAGATGCGGAAGACGGTAGAGGTGATTCGCAGACGATTGCCATTGACTGCTTGGATATATTCTGGTTGACGTAGATTTCTTCATCAAATATAGCTGTTTTTGTGGTTGAGGAGGCGAAGCTGCTGGCTCGACTGGATGGTGAATCCATGCTGGTCGACTGTGATTTCTGGAACAGGTTCCGCCGTTTAGCCTATATCAACTTCACACATCACAGCACAAATAATGTATCTTAATTACCTCCAGCAAGTGCATTACAGTAGCAACAGACTCGGCCATAGTGAACAGTAAGTAGGAGGCGTTGTTGACTGCTGTATCCAAGAATTGCGGCGCTCTTCCTTATATCTTTAGCCAGCCCCATTTTCCACTCTAGCATATTGGAGAGCGAGTGCACGTTTGTCCGCCCGCAGGCTTTTCAATGCGCGGGCTCGTATGCTTGTTGTGCTCTGACTGAAGCCAATAGCAACTGGTTTGTTTAATAGCAACTGATTTGCGGAATAAATCAACCAAACTTGCTGAATGAATCTAAATGTTGAAGTTTCTGATCCTCGATCTAATTTACAGAACCAGCCGCTTAAGTACGAAATGCTGTATATCTGAGGTAGGAAAGATCTAATTATAACATACAAATATAATAACGCCGAACAAATAAATCATACATCCACTCCCATAAACTGCCACGCAAGCGCAAATACCACTTCACTGATTCAATTACAAATACTAGCTAAAAATACTCCTGATAGTCGAAGACTTCATCCCATTACACTCCTGTACGGTAAACATTAGATCTCTGATGTCTGAATTGAATAGTATCACGTCGTTCAGCAATCATCAGGGCCTTATCCAAAGCATGCTGAGAGTATTTTTTCTAGATGAAATGTTAGTAAAACGCATGAAAGTTAAGTACAAGCAGGGTCGTACGTACGCCATCAACGAATTCACGGACTAGAGTATGATAAGACGTACTCCATCCAATAGGCAGTCGTCGCTTCAACTCGACCTCGATCTTATTCACTTGCTCGACCAACTCAGTGCGAGAACCGGCCCCTTGACCAACGGCGTCCATAGTCGACGCCGAGAAAAGTCGCAATGCCTCATCAACATGCTCCTCTCTCGCTATAGGCGACAGCTGAAGTTTTGCTAGAGATTCAGTAATACGGATGATAGCTTCAAGCTGACGCACGGTGATGGGAATACTCGATCGCTCGTTGGAATCTTGCTCGACTTGGTGAACTTGCTTTCGAATGCCGACAAAGTGACTGGAGAGTTTCTCGGAAGCTTCAGGAGACAATCGTGGGGCGCACTTGGATTTGCAGTAGGAAATATATCTTCTCATCTTCTCAATAGGAATCTCGCCAGCTTGTTCTTCGGTAGCAGCTGTATACTGATTCATGTGGATGTTCATGACGTGTTTTGCAATAGACTGATCTCTGGCCTCGTCGTGCGCATCCTTTACGATAAAGATCATATCGAATCGAGACAAGATAGTAGTTTGGAAATCAATATTCTCTCCAGGAGTCTTCATATCGTCATAGCGACCGAAAATGGGATTAGCAGCAGCAAGAACACTAGTACGCGAGTTGAGAATTGTAGTAATTCCAGCCTTTGCAATAGAAATAGTCTGCTGCTCCATAGCCTCGTGAATGGCGACTCGGTCCTCATCTCTCATCTTATCAAACTCATCAATACAGACAACGCCGCCATCAGCAAGGACCATGGCACCACCTTCCAGGTAAAACTCGCGCGTAGTGCTATCTCTCTGAACAGAGGCAGTTAAACCAGCCGCTGATGAACCTTTTCCCGAAGTGTAAATCGCAATAGGAGAGACCTTCTCCACAAATTTTAGAATCTGGGACTTCGCAGTACCGGGATCACCAAGAAGGAGAACATTAATATCTCCACGAAGTCTCATTCCATCAGGCAAAATCTTCTTTGATCCACCCATAAGCAGACAAGCAATTGCTTTCTTGATATCTGAGTTTCCATAAATAGAGGGCGCAATACTGTTGGCAAAGATTTCATATAATTTAGGATGGCGAGAAAGTGCAAGAAACTCTTCCTCCTCCTCATCAGTGAACGAAGCAGCAGCTTTGCTATTGTGATCATGCTGCACCTGAAGACCGACAACTCGAACGTACGGGTTACGAATAGCCACAGCTTTTCCGGTCCCTTTGGCAGCTGATTTGGACTGATAAATGGAGTAGATACCCATGATCGTGCATCGACTGCCAGGAACAACTTGGTTGGTTAAATAACGATCAGCTGATAAAATAATATGACGAGGAATTTCTCCAACGGGGACCATATCAGGTGCCTCCTGAAGCTTCAAGATCTGCTGATCAACAAACTGACACTTCTCGTGAACGATAATGTACGGATCTGGTGGGCAGTTCTTTTCCGTGTTAAGAACTGGCGGTGCATCACAGGTACGCGGCAAAGTAACACCAGCAAAACCGCCCCCGACAAAGAGCTTCTTAACATGCCGGCAAGCTTTGCATGTGAGGTGGAGCATAGTGGCTTTGGAGGAGAGCGTGGATGCTCCAATGACGATGCCAGGAATACGAATAAGCTTGGAAATATGTGTGGAATCCAAGTCACGGATAGGCAGTGGATTCGCGTTCGAGGTCAAGATAATTTGACAGTACGGAACCTGCTTGCGGGATTCCGTCTCCATCGCATCTGCCTGAGTCTGAGGGTCGGGATAGGTATCGGCCGTGTTATTTCCAGAAAATATGAGGCGACCTCCAACTCCTCTAGCCGCAGATTCAAACTATAGATTACAGTTAATAGTCCGTCCCCACATCAAGAGAGCAATGAACAATAACTTACCAATGGAAGAATATCGGCAGGGTCGTTGGCTAATCTATGGGCAAGTTCTTCATTGTACGAAATAAGATGCGACATGTCGACAGAGAGGCAGAATTTCTTAATCAAGATGCTCTCCCGCAATTGATCACTAATGTACGTTAGTAGAGATCACAATTAAGAAAGTAAAGCATAGCTTTAAATACCGATATATAAAATCGCTGTCGATTCTAAATTCAAGAATGAAATCTCTGAAGTTCTCCTCTGTTTCCAAGCGAGACTCATCACCGGGAACCTCACTGGGAGGCAGCACAGAGGCGGCATATACCCTAGGCTGATCGAAAGACATGGCAAATTCTTGATATCCCCTACAATTCAAATTAAAGTAGATGACCGGCTAGAAGGCTGAAGAGGAAGAGGAGTTGGTTGTGTAAAAGGGGGCGAAGAGAGCGTTGGGAGGAAGCGGTGAGGACGAAGAAAGGGATGGCGCGAAAGCGACGCGTAAAAGCATTTAACTTAAAAAGAGTAAAATACGCGTCTTAATCCGAACCTTAATAGACGCGCAATGAGTTACCCGGTCATTTGTGCCACAGAGCCACATCCGGAAGTGGCTGTGTGAGCTCATCAGAGTTCGGCTGGTGAAGCGGCCACCGAAGCCGGAGACAGAGCTCGGTATCAGCGATATCGGCCGTAACTGAGTTCGCTCACGTTTGATTCTTTACTCGCATCTGATAACACGAAATTGCCAGTAACTACCTTGTTGGGTGTTTTCTGATTGAGCTTTGCGCGGTCGGGCCTGTTTTTCACAGATGACTTCATTGCCATCAAGGCCGCCGAGCGACGCACGACCAGCTGTAAAGCAGCAGCATCAGCAGCAGAATGGCATTACAGAGACGTCTGGCAATGGTACAACTAATCCTCAGCTAACAGTTACTGAACCTAATGGCGTAAAATCAGCAATTGCAGCGAATCCATCCAAGGATCCCAAACCAGGAGCGGCAGAAAGGCATTCGGTTAACTTCGATTCAAGTACACCAAGGTTGAGCTCTGAAACGTTTACATCTGAGGACAATCATAGCAATATCTCACTTTATGCTCCTAGTACCGTCAGTCGATCTGTTTCTCCAGTACAGGCTATTGATGCGTTTCCTGTCTCCCCAGCAATGTCGACGTCAGCTTTCTCGTACGATTCCGCGTCATTTTCTCCTACTCCATCATTGATGTCTCCTTCAAATCTTACATTGACTGCACGTTATGGTAGTGGTGCAGGAAGCATAGGTGGTGGCAGTGGACGAAGAATGTCGTCGGCAAGTAGTACTTCAATTCTCAGTATTAGGCGAGATCTCTCCTCTCTTGCCTTTGATCAGAGTAGCATAGCCACCAACGGTACGCGTAATTCTTCTCGATGTTATCCTGCGCTAAGAACTACATTCTAATTTCCGCCTTAAATAGCTATTGCAACGCTTCTCAATTCTCCAAGCGCTCGAGCCTCAGCTTGGGGTCCCACAATTCGAGATATCCCCCCGGTCGTGCTAACGAACATAAATATCGTTACCCCTGACGCATTCGATGAGTATATAAACAGCATTACATCAGAATATGAAAGATACAATCATGTACGTTCAGCTGGCGCAGACGGATTCCAGAGCGCCGCAATAGTTCCTCGCAAGGGAGTCCCTCCTCGAGGCGACTCACTCGCAAGTTTATCCGCCTCCGCGTCTTCTCCAGCTACATCATCATTTGTGAACTTGCTCGACAATCGACTCCTACGCGGAGCGAGTGGTTCTGGAAGGGCCGGTCCTGATGATGGCAAGGTCGGGCACCCGAGACGGCGTAAATCAGTACCTGTCACTCCGCTAGCAACGATTCCTGATGTCTACTTCGATCCTAGTTTCAAATTAGAAAATCCACGAATCTTTGATGTTGTAACTGAACGCTCTAAAATTCTGTCGGCTCCTACACCTAGTACATCTGAAGCTGGCACTCCTACTGCCAATTCGTCAACGTCAACGCTTGTATCTTCTTCTGATAACTCGCACAGTAATGTGAGCAGTAAATCGTTGGCCAACAACGCTATCTTACAAGAAAAACTGTCATGGTACCTAGATACGGTTGAAGTTCATCTGATTAATGAAATTTCCAAAGCTTCGCCTTCTTTTTTCGCTGCATTGGGTGATCTGCGGAATCTTCATGTGGAGACAACGAGCGCTATCAGTAAGATTTCTGGTCTACGAGAAGATCTTCGCCGCGTTGATATGGAGCAAGCTGAAGTTGGTCTTGAGGTCGTGCGATTACAAAAGAGGAAAGAAAATGTACACAAGCTAGAGCAAGCTGTTGCTCAGATGTCGTTAATATCTGACATAATAGCCGAGGCGGAAGCATCTTGGAAAAACGATGATCCCGAGGCATGCTGGGATACGACACTTAAAATTGATTCAATAATACAAGGCAAAGTTCTTCTCGCTGAATTGCAAAAAGAGAGACCACAATGTGAATCCTGGAAATTTCCACTCTCAGATTTGTCGAATGTTCCTGGGATTACTGCTGTGAAGGATCAACAATTGAATCTGCGAAACCGCGTGATAAATGAATATCAGATCCGATTCACTAGCTGTTTACTCGAAGATATCAGGCGGCATATGGCATCTGTTCCTACTCAAGAAACGTTAGATCGACTTAGTCGAACATACACAAACTCAAAGCTGAATCGCTCAGTTGTGACGCCGTCAGGTGCACCTCCCCCTATCAACAATTCTTATCTCAATCTACCCGCTAGTTTGAAGCCAGATGTTGCCTCTTACCTCAATGGGTTGGCCAAGATAGGATCAGTGGACTCTGGAGTGCAGAGATATCGAGACGCTATCATGCGAGAGGTAAAGAATCTGATTAAGAGAAATCTACCCACCAATGTGAACGACGACACTTCGTCAGTAGCCAGCAGCGCAACAGGTAGAACCGCAACCACTTCTCAGAAATCAGCTACTTTGGAGAGAATGCTGCGTGACATGCGACCGCAAGAGTTTGAGGACATGCTTGTCGACGTTTTCACTGGAGTATCAGAGCTTCTACGACGGTTGTCTATGCACCAGAAGCTGCTGCTTGATATTACGTCATCTATGGATACGATACTTGATATATCAGATTTGCTGATGAATGTCGCCGACATCACACAAGCTCGAACAGTCAGAATTATTAATGTTCGGCGTGACTTGAATGCATACACAGATCCATCATTGTTTGCAAGTTTCTACAACCTGAACAGAGTTTTCCTTGCAGAGTGCGAGGCAATTACTGGAAAGTTTGGTAATCCTCTGTTAAGTACTGTCATGTCCCTTGTGAGTTTTGATACTGCTTTCCTTTTTCTCTCGCATCTTTCTACGACTAACTCAGTTTAAGCAACCCCCTCCCCCTCCGCAGCAGCAACTACCAGGCGGAAGAATGCAGTAGACTTCATTCTTACTTACCTTATCTTCGTCCACCTTCATGATGAATCAAAACTAGAACTGTAAGAATTTATAGAAGATTTTCTATCGTTTTTAAAGCATTTTTTTAGGTTTGATTCTGCAGCTAGCTTTTTTTTTGTGTCAAAGTGGAATTTATCAGGATTGAGAGTGCTCCTTGATGTATTATGGCGCGTGTTTCGTGGATGATGTCAAAAAAATTGGTCTGAGATGCAGGCTAATGGGAGAGGAGATTATATATTGGTAGATGTTCGATAATGTGTATAATAGTCGAAGTTAAGATTAGTTCGAAGTCATAATCGACTTTAGAGTCTGTGGAGACAAAGTGCTCAGGGGTAATCGTAGCTTTTCGGCCTTGAGAAAATTAGATACCTCGAGTTAATCTTAGTCCAAGGCAGCCACTCTAAACCACCACTCCACCGCCATTACGCAACGCCTCACCTACGCAGCTATTGTTTGCAATGGGGAGCGACTTTACACCAGAGAAAAGTGACAAAATGCGAAGTTTTCGTGTGCTGCAGACCCACGTCAACTCTGCAGCCAGAATAGGCTCATTTGCGGTCTCGAGGACGAGTAGCGCCAACTTGACGTCTGCAAGTAGTACAATTCCAACGCCGAATTTCTTGCTACCGACTTCGAGAGGAAGTGTACCACATTTGACACCGGATAATTTACAAAGACATGTGGATGTTCCGGGGCTTCATGTTGGGTTGGAAGATTGTAAGAATAGTGCCCGCGATGCCAGCTGAGAAAAGCAGAGAAGCTAATAGTACCTTTTTTAGTTATCGACAAGGTTCCGATGAAATCCCCTCTCTCTATATCAGGTCGCAAGCTAAGAGATTATTTATCGATTTTGCCACCGACTGACTCTTCAAAATTCCCAATTCCACTCTTCATTTCAGCGCGCCGTTCTAATCCAATCCCGACATCGCAGCCAAACTCAGACAATACAATCGCAGTCGTGACAAACGATGGATTTCGACAGTTCCCGATTCAAGAATATTTTCAATTGATTGAGCAGTTAAGAGACGAGAATACGGTTGTGATTGCGCCCATTGATTTACCGCTGATGATCGTCCCCAGCGGAGCTCGCGGATCCGGAGTCGCGTTACGCAAATCGAGAAAAGTTGGTGGAAACCGTGCACGAAAGCTAGTGACGCGCAATGAGAAATGGAGTATGGCTACCTTGGAGAAGTTCTCAAAGGACACCTTGATTATCGTTCCCCTTATCCCGGGAATTTCATACCTGCAGCAGCAGGCATATTTTGATTCGTTGCTTGGAAAAGGTGATAAAGAGAGTGAGCCAATGCCAACAGTGACGGTTGATGGACTTGCTATATCTGATTTGACATCTCCATTTTTGCCAGAACTGGAATTTGCAGAGAATGATGACTTGGACATGCTTGGTCAAAAAGAAAACGTCGAGCCAAAATATGACCCAATGCTCACAACTGCCCGAACTGTGGATTTCAAACTGGCGCCCGAAGAGCTAAATGAAACAGTATGCTTGAACATGGCATATCAGAATGGACCTCATGATGTACTACATGCCATTGAGCGAGGCTCGGATATCGTCTGTGGCGACTGGATTACGAACGCTACAGATGCTGGCGTAGGATTTTCTTTCAAACTGCCAGATGATGAGCCTTCGGTTCACGACGGGCACGAGAAACTTGATTTTGCAGTGAATTTCTGGAATAACGAAAAGTATTCTACCGATCTCGAACCAGTCACTGAAGGTTGCGAGTGCTTTACTTGCAAAAACCATCATCGAGCATATATTGCTCACCTTCTTAATGCCAACGAGATGCTCGCTTGGACGCTCTTGCAGATTCACAATATCTATGCCGCGAATGAGTTTATGGCTTCGATTAGAAAATCAATCAAATCTGGGACATTTAAGACCGCTGCAACGTCATTCAGACATACTTATACCGAGCATTTGAGCGGCCTGAAGCTGGGAGCGCCTAGAGTCCGTGGATATCAGGTTCGTCTGGTGGGAGGCACAGATAAGAAGTTAAACGGGAAGGCTTTTAGAAATCTTTCAGAGGACTGAGGAGTTATTATATAGAGTTGAAATTTAATTGCTAAGTCGATTTCAGTCGAGAGTTACACATCATCTTCCTAGATGGAAAGTCAATCCTTTTATTAGTACTATACTGAAAGCAATATCAAACCGTAACTTTTGTAAAGACCAAGACCCAAATTTTCCTAAACCCAAACCGAATGCAAGGAACTATAACTAAAAAAAAAATTCACCTAACTATCCGATAAAACCCAGCTCATCCCTATTCATCAAATCTGTGCCCCAGGTCTACTCACTTTTCAATTCACCTGGAATCTCATCAGTTTCACCAACCGTCAACCTTGGAAACCTTGGACCAGTATTCTGAATAGCAAGATCAACCTCTTTCGACAGTTCAGGATATGTGTTCTTAATCTGATCCGCCAGCTCATCCCTAAAGTCTCTCATGGCATGCATCTTGCCGTTGACAAATTGATTCTGTTTGACAAGCAATTCCACAAATTCACGAGTATAAACTCTCGGATTTCGACCATCTTCAATATACTGAATAATTTCCCGCGGCACAAGTACATCTGAGATCGTACGCTTCGAAGCTTCGTCTAGTGTCGATAGTTGTGCGGTTAATAAGTTCACGCGAGCGATCACGGCATCTTTACTGTGAGGAACGGATTCATAGTCGTGAATCCCGATTGCCAATTCGAGAATCGTCTCTATTATATGCCGTAGTCTGTCCTCGAGCTCTTGTAACTCTGGAGTGGTCTGTCCTTCGATTGCAGACATATTCTGTTTGATCTCTGAACAATAGCTGCTCAGAATCCGAGAAAGTCCTGGTCGGAATTAAGAGGTGATTCACTTTCCAAATATCACGTGATTTTTGGAGTTGTTATAGCAACCGGGTAAGATAGCAATGTAAACAAACGGCACACAGTTGGGGCGTTCGGCATCAAATGGCGTCCTTTATGTATACTACTCAATGCTGGGACAGTATAGATCCATACGCGGATTTTTAGAATTGAGTGGAATTGGTGTCTTGCTACGAGTTTTGTATATCTAGCGTTATAGCTGCGAAGAAGAACTAAGCTGAAGTCTGAATCTGTTTGGATGCTTGATTAAATGAGCCAGCATAGTCGAAAGGTAATGTCAAAAGAGGAGCTCAGTAAGCATCCCCTATCACTTGATGCGATATATCTGGAATTGCGTTTTATTCGAGGCTGAACAAACATTTAATCTTTGTGATTTAGGCCGTTATCTATCTGATCTCGAGAATCGATCTACGGCGCATCACCTACCTGAAGAGCCACAATACGGCTCTGCAATGCAGTATAATATGCCCTCTCATTTACGACAGAATCTCCCGAGACTTGTATCAAAAGATGATAGAAGCAGAAGAAATTTTGGAAACGAACGGAGCCAAAATACAACAGAAGCAATATCTCGCACAGAAAATCCAATGCCCAATAACAGTAAGCCGGATACCAGAACTTATGCTCCAACACCACCATCACATCATTCGCCATCACCTTCATCAAGCAGCCGACACCACCATAGCCACGAACGATCACAATATCAAACACACAGATATGATTCAAGTAGCGAATCAGATAGCAATAAATCCTCAGAGCGCACCCATACATTCAATCATCATCAAACTCAGAAGCCACCACCGAAACCTTTACCATTGATCTATTTCCCCCCAGATCATCCTTATTACCAAGGTGTTCCTCCTATATCAGCGCCTGACCTTGATCCTAGATTACGATCGCCGTCCAAGAATGTCTGCGCTGAATGCCACGGTCCACTATCATCTTCGAAAACATTCCTCAAAGCACTCGGCAAAAAATATCATCCGGAATGCTTTCAGTGCACTCATTGCGGACTATTATTGGAACATGCAGCATTTTTTCCTCACGAGGGGAGAGTATTCTGCCATTTAGATTATCACGAATTATTTTCTCCTCGTTGCGATCATTGTCACACGCCCATCGAAGGAGAAGTTGTGAATGCTATGGGAAAGACTTACCATGATGGGCATTTCTTTTGTGCAGGTTGCAGCGAGGCAAGCATTATGATATTTACTTGATCTCATGCCGGCTTAAGCTTTGCTAACAATTACTGCAGCCCTTCTTGACAACTTCATCATCATCATACCATGCGCGCGACAATTTGGCATGGTGCCGCGACTGCTTTAGAAATAAGTACTCAACCAAGTGCTGGAAGTGCGGTCATATAATTCCAGAAGGCGATGTGATCATCAAAGCTCTTGGGAGAGAGTGGTGCAATAGGTGTTTTGCATGTGAGGTAAGTTCCCGGTAGAAATATTTGATTAAGTCTAGATGAAGTACTTGGTATTGATTCAGTAGTATAGGAATGCACCACACCGTTTGGTGATGATGGATTCGTCTTACGAGATGATGGAACACTTGTTTGCATGAGGTGCGAGGAGCTGAGATTGAAGCGTCATGTGTATAGTCTTTAACTGCTTGTTTAAATGCATTTTGTTCATTCTCACCTCTCGTGTGCTGCTTTTTCTGTTTTAGATGGAGGAGTTTTCATTTTTTATTTCGGGCTTGACTGTTTCCCATTAGACTAGGAATATTGATTTGTCGTCCACTATATATCATTATAAGTAGCATATGTGCGTATAGAACAGAAGAGAGTATCTTTCTCTTTAATAACTAGTGCTAATTAGTAAAACAAAACATGCTCTGCGGATTAGGGTATCGAAATTTCGATGCCAAATCCTGCGCGTCATATCTTTGCAGATTTATCGACGGCATATGTCAGGTGTCGGCAAAGTAATCGAAACCTCGAGAAAATGGGAAAGAGTATTAAATTGGTTCGAGATATTTCAAAGTCAGAGTTTGTTCGAGAATACTTGCTACGAGGAATTCCATGTCTATTCAAATCTCAATTCTCGCATCTTCCTGCACTCAAGAAATGGGTTCTGCCAGAGAGTGCTACCACTTCGACTTCAACGACACCATTAAACTTGGAATATTTCTCAAAATTGATTGAAGAAAATGGAAGAGATCCATTTGTTGATGTTGAGACGGGACGCTTTAATCCAAGTGCCAGACCCCCTCAAGAAAGTCCATTTGCTTCTGCTCTCCCTCCTGCACCGACGAGTACCACACAAACCACCGATTTCGTACGAACCGAGATACCGCTTTCTCTCTTTTTAAAGCTCCATTCAGCAAGCGCAGATCAAATTGCAGAGCAATTGAGAAGCATATATCTTGCACAGACACCTCTTCTGTCTTCGTTGCCTGCTTTGGCGGCCGACTTTGTCCCGGCTCCCAAGTACTTACCCGTCGAAGCTGACAGACACATTTACGGCTGTAGCGCATGGATCGGACGAAATACATATACACCACGACATTTTGATCCTAATGAGAATTTGTACGTCATGATTGCAGGTAAGAAGAAGGTTACGTTGTGGGAGCCAGAGTACGATACGAAGTCAGAGGACACATCAGATATGGAGAAATTAAATAAGAATCGCAGGAAAGGAATATTGGGGAACAGGAATTTTGGAGCATCAAGAGAAGGTGAAGTGCCGTATGGAGAATGTCTACTTGAACCTGGAGATGGACTTTTCATTCCTGAAAGATGGTGGCATGAGGTAGAGACTGCGGGAGAGGATGTCACTGCTAGCGTGAGTACATCTATCTGAATTCACAAAAGAGGAATCTATTAACGACTGTCTAGGTAAACTGGTGGTTCAGAGAGCCAAAAAGTAGCTCTAGTTACTGAACTAATATCCAAGACGTAATGCCGGTCCAAAGAAAATAACTTGCTCCTGAGAGAATACGCACTCTACAATTGCCTGCCTTACATGCCTATTCCTCCAGAACTAGTTTCGAGATCGAAAATTTCGTGCCACCGTTCTTCTTAAACTCGGCAACCAATTGGTCCTTTCCATGCAGCAGGCGCATCTCGTCACCGCCACCAAGACTCTTGCCGCCAACAAAGACATTCGGCACGGTTCTGCGGCCAGAGATGTCGCGCAGAGCGTCCTGGAGTACGGGGCCATGCGGGTCTAAGTCAAGCTCCTTAACAACTGGGGGAGGCTCCATTTCATAATGGTCCCTGAGAAGTGTCTTGACGAAGCGGGAGTGAGGGCTACAAAAGGTGAAGAGATGTGTAAGCAACGCCGCATTCTCTGGTAGAAATGAAAAGACTTTAACGTACCAGTACGACTTTGAGAAGATGACAACTGCAAATAATAAAACGCAATTAGATTTTGCACGGATGCGCAGAAGTAGTCATGACAAACTTACCTGGAGACTCGAGCAGGAGGCTCCGGATCTCATCCAGTGGCTCGTATGCCCCAGGAGGGGTCACTTTTAGTTCCTCACCCAACGCATTCGCGCGAACTACATGCAAAAAAGATGTTAGCAAGGTGCAATTCATTGTAACATATTGGACTCATACTAGCTTTGAAATCAGGAACGTCGTAGCCTAAAACACTGCCGAGGGTGGGGTTCTCGCCGACGGTGTTGCGGTAGTTAAGGATATAGAAGATCAAGAGACCGGTGGTGCACAAAAAGAGCAGCAGTCTCTTGACTCTAACTGGTGGATTAATCATTATTTTGCAGAATGACTATACTTGAATCAAAACCCAAACGAACGAAATTGCAAAGTCGAAAGAGTGAATATTTGTTCTGATGATCTGCAGATGTTGATAATCCGACAGCTGTGCGGCACACGGTGGTTTTGAGAACGCGTTACGTTCCTGGCATCACCGTTTTCGACGCTGCGACTGCAATCGCGGATACCCGTCACACTGTATCAGTCTTAGTCAGCAGCCAGCTCCTCCGTGTAATAGCAATGAATAGTCTGCTTCTGCACTCCTCACAAAACATATGCAAAAATGCCGCGAGTCCGCACACAACGCTCAAAAAAGCCGCCAGAAGGATTTGCAGATATTGAAGATACTCTGCTAGACTTTGCGAACCGATTAAAAGACATCGAAACAACTCCCCACGAAGGCAAACGCAAAAACGAATCATTATGGCCAGTCTTCCAGATCACCCACCAACGCTCGCGATATATCTACGATCTCTATTATGCACGTGAAGCCATATCTTCAGACCTTTATCAATGGCTGCTTAAGCAAGGATACGCTGACGGAAACTTGATTGCAAAGTGGAAGAAGCAAGGCTATGAGAAGCTGTGCTGTCTTCGATGTATCCAGGCAAAAGAAAACAATTTTAATGCGACTTGCATATGCAGAGTGCCAAAAGCAAAGATGGCAAAGGATAAAGTTGTTGAATGCGTATCATGCGGGTGCCACGGTTGTGCCAGTACGGATTAATCCTATTCCGGAAGATGTTGTACGATAAGGTAGGTTTGAATAGGTTTGCGGGTTGTATATTTCGTGATATGTTTCTTCATATTTTCTAAGTCTGCATTCGGGTATATTTTGCTGATCAATAAATTTTTTATGCTTGTAATAATATACGAATTTCACATTTCTCTCGCACTAATCATACATCAAATCATATACACAATCTTCTTATATAATAATAACAGGAGAACTCCACCGATACCGCGTTCAAACAAAAAAAACACCACAAATAGCAAAAAAACGAAAGCCCAAGAATTACAAAGTGATAAAAACCAAATCAAGAACGATAACAAAACACAAAAAGACAAACCATCGGAAACAAAACAATGACAAATCAGATATCCACCATCAAAATGTCATTGTCCTAAACATTCCGTGCGACCGCATTCCATAAACATCTTCATTATCGCCTTCTCCAGTTCGCTGTCGTTGCCGCATCTCCTCCTGCATATTACTAGTACCAATATCTGCAGCGGCAACCAAATTACCTTTTCCCGGATTAAACGCAAGACCTTGCACAAATGCCTGCTTTTCCCGATCAATCTCAACCGCACGCTGCACGACGCCGCATATGTCGACCCCAAATACTTCGACACCCAAACTTGCATCTTGACGTTTCTCACTCTGAAGCTCGTCTTCAGTCTCGGCGTCACTACTCCGTCGATCGCTGTCGAGCATACTGCCACCATTTCTCCGCCCATAGTAAAAGAAATCGTCAAAGAAATATTGCGGCCGCGTTTTGCTCCCTCGCTTATCAGGCGACGAACCAAATCGCGAGAAGTCGTCGTCGTCGTCATTCAATGAAATTGCTCCCGAGCCCATTTGCTGCTGTAACAACGCGTGTGCAGGCACAACAGGCGAACCAGCTTCATTGAACGAAAATGTCGACTGCGCTAGTAATTTTCGCTGTGGAGACATAAACTGTTGGTGATGTTGACGGATGTAGATTGGCGAACCAAATGGAGACGCTAATGTCTGATGCTGAGGTCGCAATGGAGAGAATGTAGTCGAGTCGTATTGCTGAAGCTGATGTTGCTTTTGAGGAGTGCTATTGCGGAGAGGCGACTGAGTAAATGGCTGATAGCTCAATTGTATAGGAGCTGTGGAGGGAGGATTAGAGTAGAACCCGGTTGCGTCATCCCTAGGAACCGCTAATGAGCCGACGACTGGAGAAGTCATCAACCGCACATGCGCACGGTGATTCCGCAGCGACGTGTTTGGCGAATTTGACAGCAGAGTATTATTCTTGCCGCTCAAAGCCTTACCATCGTCATGTGCATGCTCATCATCATCTTCGTCATCGTAAAAGTCGTGTGCTTTATCATCTGCATCGTCGTCTGTGTCCAGCGCATCGCGTGCAGAGTCGACAGAAAGTGGAAAACTTGTGGGTCGGCGGGCAGCTGAAAATGAATGCTGGTCCGGCTGCGATTGCTGCTGAGACGGCTGTTTCCGCGACGCGATGGATTTTGTATTTGTTGTCCGCCGGCGAGAAGCTCTAGTTTTTTTCTCGGTAAAGCTGGGAACAGGTAAGAGCAGCGACGCGGCACCAGGATCGCCAGTAGCTGGTGTAGAAGGCAGACCGGACGCTGGAGATGATGAGGACGCGAAGGAAAGTTCTGGCGCCACGGCTGAGGAAGAAGTCGACATCGACGCGTTTCCGCGCGAAGCCGGACGCATAGGTGTTGCGAACTCATCCTGCACAAATTCGGGCAGTGGAAGCGGGAGCTGTGGCTGTCCCGATGCGTCACCATCGGCGCGAGCGCGTTTTGCAGCAAGGTCAGGTGCAAAGCCAAGAGGGTAATCTGCCGCGCGTTTAGTAGGAGGAAAGAGCGAGGATGATTCTGACTTTGAAGCACGGGCGCGGGAGAGGGTTGGTGACGCGTCAGTAGCAGCGAGTGAACGCTGAGCGGCAGCGAGACGCTCGCTCGAGTGCGACACAGAAGATAGGGCTTTCCGAGGACGGGTTTTCATAAACAAATACTGCGATCCTGGCTCGACGACCCAGTAGTTGCCTTTGCCCGGGTCATCCTTTGGGCGCTCCTGCTTGGAGAACGCCTTATTGAGAGAAAGATTATGACGGATGGAGTTTTGCCAGCCCTGATCGCAGGAGCGATAGTAAACAAAGGTATCGTTAATCCATTTGTAGATTTGAGAGAGTGTGAGACGACGATTTGGCGCGCGTAGGATGGCCATTCCAATAAGGGTCGCATACGAAAAAGGCGGCTTCTCGCCGTCGTCGTCAATGGACGGCATGAGATGCGGCGGAGGGATTTCGGCGGCAGGTGAGGGATCCTCGTTCTCCTTAGCCGCGGATGAGGAGGCTACTGCAGCCAGCGAAGGCGGGGCGAGAATGTGTTGGGCGGCTGCCGCGTTCGACGCGGGCTGGGGCTGGAATTGGGGCGGTTGCGGACGCTTGACTGGCGGAGGATGCGGCGGGCGGTGAGCCACGTTGACGGAGACAGCGGAGAGAGGAGGCGGTGGGAGATGGACGGAGGAGAGAGAGCGCATCATGTTGTGGGAGGAGGGCGCCCTGATAGTTGCGGACGTAAGGGACGCGGGCGGGTCTCTTCGCGCGAGCTTGGAGGGCGAGCGCTGCTGCTGCTGCATCGTTCCGGCGCTAGAAGGAGCTAGTGTCGCGGGAATGCAGAGCGACCGAGAGAGGAAGAAACAAAGGAGGAAGCGACGCGGAAAGGAGAAAGGGGAAGAGGAAAGGAGCGGTTTAGTGGGAGAAGGCGGTGAGGAAAAAGACGCGAGCGGAGGAAGAGGAAAAGAAGAGACGAAGAATACGCGGCGGCGTGTTCGTGCGGGCACCGGAATAAGGTTCAAAGCGTGCCAGACGCGCCCGAATTCGGCAGATTGTCAATAAACCCGATCTCATTCGCGCGTCTTCCCGCGGCAGCAGCGTTTTCTCTTATCTTCGCCTCATGTTTCCGCACTATTTGCGCTCTGAATTAGTCCACCTGCTGCAATATTGCGTCTTGCAGCTCTCCCTTTGTCTTTCTCTCGTGATTTTCCGTTCATTTGGCAGTGTGATAGGATCTCGCTGCCAGATTTCGGTACCACATTCCTCCCGTCAACCCTAATATCCGCAGATCTGTGGCTTACCGCATTTATTATGTAAGCTTGGAATCCCACTTACATTTTAATTGCTGTATAGGGTTGCCGGCGCCGAAAGTATAGGGTACGCCATTCTTAGATGCACGTGACGATCATTAATAAGCTTGGCTGATTGCTTTTACTGGAATAGGAAATGCCAAATACTTGCCGCCCCATCGCTCAGATGATCACAGATCCCTTTTAAGCATAATCTCGTCTTGTTTCGGCTTTGAGGGAATCTATATTGATGAAGCTATGAGTGTTGAAAGTACTGACGTATGATCATGTTCCATAAGATGATATAATTCTTAACTATAACACTGTAAGTTGTAAATTTGCACAATCGTCGAATAGTAAAATCTATAGCAATCATGGCATTGAGGAATCGCCTACCACCCTCGTTCATCGCGGGGGTTGCGTGTCGGTCTAGTTTTAATAGTGGCCTGGTATTTCATTCAGCGGACAGCTGCGTCCCATCGCACAAAATAGAAGTAAATTGATCATTCTTTTTGAGATTGTGCCGCTCATTAAATTTTTTTCCTTTGTTGCTGTTCAACTTTTATTTTTTCAATTCTAGATTTTAGATTGTCGTCAAGAAATTAATAGCAAAGCACGTAATTATGCGTAACTACGGCGCGTTAAGTTAACGTGAATCCACAGGTACACCCCAGCCTTGAAAATCGACTTTAACCACACGATAGGAGCATTCAAAGAAAATATTAATGGCGCGCAGTAATATACGATATTGTAGCCTTATACGACTTTATAAGCACACTAACTTACGAACCATGACCTCAAATTAGCAAAGCCAGCTATGGTGTTATTTAAAAGCCGGTGGCGCAAAAGCAGACAAGCCTTCTTCTGGTAAACAAAAAAGACATAGAGAAGCACTGGATTTGCAAGGCTAGTATGTATGTCACTTAAAAGCTTTCTAAAGAGGAATGCCGACTCTAACCTCAAGGATTTGGCGCGGTATATCCAGCACGCGGTGCGTCTCTACAATCACTCTCTTCGCTAATGACGGTGCCATCCACACCGGCGTCGACGATGACGACAGATTTTAAACTGCTGCCGACCGCTCTACGTCAAACGCACTCTAGACTGCGTACGCCATGAGCGGAACAGATCATGACTATTTTGCGGATGATCCTGTCGAAGTAGTGGCTATTGAGAGCGCTGCCGGCACGGCTGCGAGCCGTCCTCCGCCGGGTAGATCATCGGCTCCTCCTTCGGGTACATTATCAACGCCCGCGCAACCACCCCGACCCGCTCCAGCCCAGCCAACCCCACGGCTTCTATCTTCGGGTACAATACTGGTCAATCGCAGGCAAGAAGGCAATCCTTTATTGCAACACATTAAAGGAGCGTCGTGGGAGATCGCAGATATCAATTCCGATTACCAACCCGCCGAAAACACCGCTATCCTTTTTATCAGTCTCAAATACCATCGTATGCACTTCTCTAGCCTATTATATTTCTCAATCTATTTAACGACTGACAAACAAATTTGAAAACCTTCAGGACTGCATCCTGAGTATATTTACAACCGAATGAGCAAACTTGGTCAATACAAGAACCGTATTCTTCTTGTTGTCGTCGATATCGAGAATCATGAAGATCCAATTAAGACCCTCTCGAAAGCTGCTATTGTTATGAAAATGACAATATTGCTAGCTTGGTCGTATGACATCATCATCTTTTTGTTTAAAATTACCTTATCTAATGGTTTCACAACATAGCCCCCGCGAGGCAGGTACGTATGTATCTCTCTTCCGCCGCCTACAAAAGGTCTCTCCTGCAGCAATTCAAGGAAAAAAAGACGTCGATTACAACAAACAAGTAGTCGAAGTCCTACGAGCGATCCCGCGAGTTAACAAAACCGACGCCGGGAATCTTATTGCAACCTTTGGATCGGTCGCCAATGCCATCGACGACGTTGGAAATTCGCTGCACAATGTTCCTGGATGGGGAGAGCAAAAAGTTCGCAGATTTAAACAGGCAATTAGTGAACCATTTGTTGCTAAAGGCAGTAGCGCGGCCGTCGCATACCGTAACAAAGCTCTAGAGGCTCATGCATTCTCTACCCGCCGTCAACAACAGCAACCACCGCCACAGACCACTACAACTGAGACTGGTACTGAGTCAGAAATTGAAGCAAATGAGAGCAGTAGTTATCAGACTGAAGTTGGACGAAAACGGGCTGCGGCGGAACCAATTATCCGCGACGCAAATAGTCGTGCGTTTGCGGAGGGAATGGCTCGTCTTCGAACTGAACGATGAACGTTCAAGATTTGCTCCGACATCACTTTGTGAGATACACAAATTGCTTACGGTCTACCAGCGACTTGCAGCTACTAAAGCCTAGTACTGCTTTGACGTTTGCGACCTGGAGTACAGAATAGAGTAACCAATGGATTATTCACATATCTATTTCTATCTCGTTGTACTTCTAGTCGAAGTTAACTGGTCTCTGAGAACCAGCTCGTGTATTATGCAGTGCCAGGGTTGCATTCAAAATCTGAATTTCAGACTAGCTTTACGCCTGCTAGCTTTGTTCGCAATGAAGTTGCGGTCACATTTAGCGTGCTGAGCGGAAGGGCGGGAGGGCGATGTATGGTAGATGTGAAAGTGTTGCTTTGCGCGATAATGCGCGCTGCTAATGAGTAGATGGATGAACTCTATTGCAGTGCATTTTCGTGTTTCTGTGTGCTCATACTAAATAAAGGTCAGTTACTCTTGCGCACTATTTTATGAAGACAAGCTCTTGGCTCTTGTCTATCTTGAGTAGTAAGCGTCGCTTCTAATGTATGTTCATGAATCAGTACTGCCGCCCTGCAGTCTTCTGTCGCTGCTTCATCGATAGTATATGTTGATTATAGACTCGATATGCCCTCCCGCTCATTAACAATCATAGAGTGTTTCTGCGACGCGATGGCATCTCTATGATCGTTCCTCTCCTACTTTTACCACCATGTTGTGCTATTGCTAGTCCTTTACCATGGACTGTCGCTTCAGCGACCTAAGGCTCTCCATGGATAAGATCCAAGGAGTTTAGCACATCCATATCCTTATCCATATCCATGAAATTTAAGACACATGGTATATATCGGTGGCTATTATCCATGAAGCTTGCTTAGACTCATATTCATATCCATGAAATCCATTGATATTTACTATAGTCACGTGTTTTTGTGGAATATTTATAATTATGCCCCTTATCCATGAATATCTCAATATTTTTTTGTCCGTCCATACCTCTGACTTACAACATAACCTAGCTTATATGGATTTATTCGCCCCCATCATCAGAATACATGTCAGTTAGGCTTTCGGAAGCTTGTAAATGGTGGTAGTGATGATGGTAGTGATGATGGTAGTGATGATGCTGGGACCATGAGGAAGCTTCTCATACTGAAGGATTCTCTCTGTAAAATATATATATACAAGATATCACTTTTATGGAGTAGCCTGAGGGTTGTTAGGGTTCTCCATTATTATTGTTGAGTGGTGTGCATGTATGGTGGAAGCGCGTAATCGTGTACTGATAACTGTGCTGCTAGAGAGTCTGTCTCCAGATAATGATTGTCCTCCGTAGACCCGAGGGGTCATTGGTCAAGCCAGCTACTCTATGCAAAGAGTAACACCAGTAGGGGGATTGAGAAACCTCACTCTGATAGCCAGCCCGGCCTCATGGACAGGCTGGGATGTGGAGTGCATTAGGTCAGCATCGTGACAATCTGTATCCATATCCATGAAATGTCAAAGCTGAGGATATATCCATATCTGCGTACCCCTGAAAAGCCCTACAACGACATTATGGTTCATTGGTATTTCATCTATCATTGGCATTGTGGCCTATCATTAAGATGTATGCATGGTCCCTAGTTTTTGTTTGCTTTGCCATGGTAGTTGCTAATGGGCACATAGGCTCCACCGAAACTCCCTTCTAGGCCCCTTAACCCCATTACTTATCGCCTTTCGCCTCTGACATTGATCACCTCTTACTTTATCATCTTCGCTACTGCCTACTGCAGTTCATATATGAACTCAACCTTTACGTAGCATGATTATGCTGTCTTGCGCATGCACCTATAGCCGTCGATACCATCTACATTTCTTGACGGTCTTAATTGCCAGCGGCATGACGATTAAAGATCATTCTCGTCTGAGGATGATAATTGGTGATTTGGCCGATGATTTACGATACTTGGCGGATTGATGAATAATGATTGTGATATATTGATTTGTTTGGCCCCCCAAGATGCTTATCTCCGTCCCATTTTTTTGTACTGGTATGATCTAGTTTGTTTCGTGCTAAGATTCCGTAATATCTTGATCAGGGTACTACCCTGCAGAGTGCATCGCGTTGGACTTCGTTAGACTTGTTTCTACATGCTTTGACACGAAGACTGACTGAATTCCCTTAACAAGTAGTAAGTAAAGTTCTCGGCTTGCCAGGTTACCCGGCGTTCGAGAGAAGGCAATCGTGAGAGCATAAACAGCCAAACTATGGAAGTTATCGCATTATACGCAATGTCGCATCGTGGTCCATAACACGATTTTAGCCGCAGTGACGGTCGTAGCAAATTAGCAAGCATAACGTGGATGAGTCCCTTGTTTCGACGCATCGACTTTGACTGGCTGAGTTGGACTACGGTACTACAATCGGATTTCGCACCACTACTGCACGTGATATACAAACCTCAAACTCCCAATGCACCAAAAAAAATAAAAAAACCAAAAAATCAAAATTGTTTCAATAAATGTCATTTCTAAAAAATTTCTGCCCTTTAATTTTCAGTCTGCCCCATTTCCCTTCAACCATATAAACTAAGAGATGGCTGACTCCACGGAAATTTCAGCTGACTCTACAGTAGTAGAAGATACAAAGACGGCAGTTGCTACTGTTGGCGAATCGAGCAATCCTACTGACGACAGCAGTGAAAATACTACCCTCTTCGTGCGATCGATTCCATTTTCTGCAACTTCAGAGTCACTTTCTGATTTCTTTTCGCAAATATGCCCGGTCAAGCACAGTGTGGTTGTTACAGATCACAAGACTCAGGAGTCGAAAGGCTTTGGATTTGTTACGTTTGCGCTTGCTGCTGATGCTCAAAAAGCTATGGCCGAATGCCGCAAGGCCAAATTCGAAGGCCGATTATTGAATGTCGACTTGGCTAAGAAGCGAGAGCGAAAGGCGGCTCCAAGACAGCGTGCTATCTATGAAGACGACGGAGAAGATGGGTTTGATGATGAAGAATCCGATGCTGAACTCAAAACTGGAAGCAATGGTGAGGAAATCGAGCGTCGTCGTCCTAGACTCATTATCCGGAATTTGCCATGGTCGATCCGTGACCCGGACGAGCTTAAGAAGATGTTCATGCCATATGGAAAAGTTACTGAGTGTATTATTCCTCGTAAGGCCGGTGGACGTATGTCAGGCTTTGCGTTTATCACTATGCGAAAGCGGGTGTCGGCTGAGAATGCAATCAAAGCTGTTAACGGCAAGGAAATGAATGGACGACCTATTGCTGTTGATTACGCGGTTCAGAAAGAAGTTTGGACTCAGCATCAAAAATCTAGCGTCAATCTCATAAAGGATGAAGATAGCGATGACGAAGTCAAGGAAGAGTCTGATGATGATGAGGATGATTCGGAAGATGACGAGAAAGTTAAAATTGGATCGGATGACTACGAGCATGCTTCCATAAAGTCCGAAGAAGATGACGACGAGAATGTTGAAATCAAGAGCGAGCAATCCAGCGACACAGATATAAAGTTTGAAGATGTGGACGATGATGAAGATGACGAAGACGAAGACAAAGACGAAGATAATGAGGACGAGGATGAGGAGAATGAAGATGAAGACGATGAAGACGAAGGACTTAGCGATTCTAAACCCGCCTTCCGTCGTCCTGAGGTCGATACAAAAACACCAACTACAGTCTTCATCCGCAACCTCTCATACGCCACTACCGCCGAAACTCTCAAAGCCCATTTTGAATCTAGCTTTGGACCCGTGCGATACGCTCTTCCCGTCATCGACAAGGAAACGGAAATGCCACGCGGTACAGGCTTTGTCTGCTTCTACAATGCCGCGGACCACGGCTCGTGCATTGCCTCTGCACCAAAGCAAATCGCTGACAACTCAATCCTTATCTCTGACGAAGTCGATCCGCGCTATGTGCTCGACCACCGCGTTCTCTCAATCACCTCGGCGGTTGATCGCGAGCGTGCCGAGAAGCTTCAGACCGCGGGCGCTCAACGCAGAATAACGGCCGCTGGAAAGGATAACTCAGGCTCGCGCGATAAGCGTCATCTTTTCCTCCTGAACGAGGGCCGTATCGCTCCGGAGTCCGAGCTCGGCCTGGCAATGTCGAAGACTGACATGGATATTCGGCAGCAGTCGCTTGCTGCACGTCGCCAGCAACTGCGGAGTAACCCATCCCTCCATCTCTCACTGACACGTCTCGCGGCTCGAAATATACCGCGTAGCATGACTGAGGCACAGCTAAAAGCACTTGCGCGTAAAGCTGTCGTCGGATTTGCAGAGGACGTCAAGGCTGAAATTCGCAGCCCTCTATCAAAAGAAGAACTTGAACGTTCTCGCGCAAATGATGAACAGCGAGGACTCATTGGCAAGAAGAAGAAATTTGGTGTTGTCAAGCAAGTCAAAATCATAACTGAAGACAAAAAGACTGGTACTGGACGTAGTCGCGGTTATGGGTTTATCGAGTACTCGAATCATCGCAGTGCGCTTATGGGTTTGAGATGGCTTAATGCACGTGAGATTGGACCAAAGGAGTTGACTGGCTTACAAGCTGGACTTGACAAGATCGCTACGAGAAAACCTACAGATGAAGAAGATAACACTGATAAGACCGAACAAGCTTTGCCAAATGCTCAAAAAGAAAGGAAGGGCAAAAAACCAGTCATTAAGGAAGCTGAAGATCTAAAGAAGCGAAGACTTGTGGTTGAATTTGCCATCGAGAATATTGAAGTCGTCAAACGTCGCGAAGCGCGAGAGTTCAAGGCTCGCGCAAGGGTTGACAAGAAAGCTGATGGTGAAGAGGCAGAGGAAGAAAATGAAGAAGATGGTGATGAGAAAGTTGTCATTTTTAGCAAGACGCGCGCTAGTAGAGGTGGCCCCGGTGGTCGTGGTGGTCGTGGTGGCCGTGGTGGCCGTGGTGGCCGGGGCGGGAGTCGGACACCGAGTGTTAGAGGTAATTTTGCTGGTGCTGGTGCTGGTGCTAGTGGAAAGCGGAAACGGGATGGTGACCAAGGCCGGGGAGGCAGTTCTAACAAGAGACAAAATTCGGGTAGAGGTAGAGGGAATTTCAAGAGTGGGAACTAAAATTATTAGATGTACTTATATATAATGGGTCTGCTTGGATTCTAGTTGTTATATTTCATAATCATATGAGTAGATGCGGAGAAAAAAAGTATTTCATGTACAATATAGTCGATTTATCATATGCTACATATATATAATACAAAAAGGTGATCTCAGCCATAATAATCGCCTTTATAGACATTCTCAAGCGGTCTACAGCTGCCATCGTCTGCTATATACCAACTCCTGTGCTTGTACGCTCTTTCTTCCGACGGACCGCTGCTCAACTCATAAACTACAATCATACTTTCGTACTCCACGACCAGCATGGATGAATATAAAAACCAGACATCGACAATTTGCCCGTACTCGGGATTATTTATCGGGAGCGCACGCGCCATCATCGGAGTCTCACGATCCTGGAATTCGTGACCAACCAAGAGGTTCATACATCTCGTGAGAGAATCCAAACTCTCGTCGTCAGTAATATTGCTCTTATAATTCTGGATGTAGTTAAGAACTCCACTTTCAGAAAGACAAAACAGCCTAGCAGGACCAAAAGGTCTCGCTTCCAGTAACCGGGAGCCGTCGTCACTAAGCACATTCATCTGACGTTCAAGATCTATATCATTTGGCCAAAACGGAAGAACTGCCAAAAGCTTTGCAGCCTTAAAGTCATCTTCGTCCTCATCTACATCACGACTTGGGATCTCATTTTCTTCGGAGTGAGAGGTTTCATCTTCCTGTTCCTCGTCATCGTCAGCTATGCACATTAGCCACAATTGCTCAATAGTATTATCAGAAAAACGACTGTTAGGCCAAGGAGACAGTGATCGAGGCGGGAGACCATCTGGTCGACTATACCGAGAAAAATATTCATCAACTTGTCCTTCAACCATGTCTTCATACCCAATGTCAGTTGCACGGATGTTGACGAGATGCTGATTACGCAAGGACTTGACTCCCACAAAAAATCTGGAAGAGTTGAGTCCTTGCGCACGCTCCAGTTGCACATATCGTGTTTCGGTATTTAGGATAAGATTCTCAAAATAGCTCCATATATTCTCCTTCTCTTCCCATGCTTCTGAATTAAAGCTGCGCATGACGATCGTTTCGTTCCAGCCACTCATCATGAGCGCCCGATCGCGCACTTGCAGCGTGAGATTGAGATCGAGTCTGTAATGTGGTAGATCCAGAGCCTGGCCAGTTTTCAGGTTGATGATTGTGAGTCCACCCAGTCGATTACACCCCAGCACCAACACCTCCGCATTAGCAGTAAGCGCGACGGAATGTACTGAGGAAGGATATTGCCCGTCGAATATCAACTCACAACTAGATTCCCTAGCTCTTGCTTGCATCTTTTCCATTGGTGTAGCATACTCACTAGCTTTGCCATTATGAAGTCGTTCTGTTATCACATCGAGTCCCGCAAGATGTAACCTATACACTTCAACATATGCAAAGTCAAACACAATTGCCAAAGACTTCGCGTCCCGCGCTAGTACCACCTGTCTCGCTTTCCGATCTTGATTCGTCGAAAATACAAACACATGTGTAAGTTTTGGCATGAATTCAAATCTATGAGTCTCCCAAGCTGCATGCGTAGGAGAAACCAGATCGTAAACCTGAATCGTACGCAGACAAGGTGTCGTTCTCAAGTCTCTGAAGACTCTAACGAATAGCCGACCGTCGGCTGAGTGAGTGGAGCACTCGAAAAGACTGGATCCATATTCATAGTCATAAGCGCTGCGCTTATTAATTTGAGCCAGAGTGAAAAAATTTAAACCGATGTATCGCCGTCGAAGTAAATAGAGATAGAGGTGAATTAGCCAACTATCATTGTCTGCGCGTTTAGGCCAAAAATCCTCTCCCTTGTGCTGGCGACCGCACCTGTGACAATCCGTATTAAAAGTTGCATTCATCTACAGTCAAACAATAAGAAAACACCTTACGAGTGAGGGACAATGTCCAAGAGTTCACGTTCCTTTGGAGTTGTTAACAGATGCTGGCGAATGTGTCTCGCAAGAACTGGATCACGCCGAAGAAGATTGTGCAATCTCCCGCTTGTCTGGGAGAAGCGCAAATATGCGTAAGGATCCAAATATTCAATTATGGATAGCAGGAGTTCATCTGGGAGCGACTCCATGCTTGCGATCGAAACAGACGCTTCGCGTGAGAAAGCCGATCAAGCTGCCGTCTACGATTCAGCGGTCGACGATACGCGGCTTTCGATCCTATTCTTTTCAGCCCAAAATAGTATAAATGATTTGGTATATGATATTTTCTGAATCAACGACATAAAGCACTCTTCGTCGTGAGGAATAGCTGCAGCGCGGGTTGTTATTGATTATGCGCCGCTCTTTATGGATATTACACGCAAGTCCATGAAGTTGTAATGGGGATGGACACACTACAATATCAACATAAATATTTAGTACGTACTTATCCAAAATAATACTATTTCGGCAAAATGCGCACCGTGATCTGACTGTTTTGAGTCTGTACTTTCAGCACCAAACTCTGCCCTGACTCCCTGCATGTAGCAAAACTTAATCCGAGGTCGTTGGTTTGGTCGCCAATCGTGCGGTAACCATCACTACAAATGACCACAATGTGGCCAGAATTCCAATAGCAACATCGGGAGAATTCCAATAGCAACATCGGGAGCCATTTCTCGAACACGAAAAATGTATAATATATCTGTATAATATATTGGTATGATACTGTACCAAGATTGTATATATACCTTGATGCGACACAATTTCAGCCTAACGATCTCTTAACTCGATAACTTCACTAATCATTATCACTATAGCGCCGAGATGGCATCTTTTGCAGCTACAGATCAGCCAGAGGTGCAATTGACGACCGAGTGGGAATCTCAGCCTTCTTTACCTCGAAAAGTATCACCATCGTCTTCGACTGCCTCGGCCGTGATCTCCACACCGACGTCAATCGCGAGCACTGCAACCTCGAGTCACATCAGCACATTTTCGGAAGCTGTTGGCGCTCTGTACAATGCCGACCCAGAGTTGACCGGTGATTTGCCTTTCCGGATAAAAGATTTGCGACGGTGGATTACTTGCTTTTGCGCTTTAGATTTCAATGTTGAAATCGGACCTGAATTTGAGTGTATTTATCCGGCTGTGCAGCTCTCCGAGCAGGATCTGAAGACAATGTATGTCGTTTACTTCTAGTATTTGATTCTTTTAATAATCTAATATAATCCTGCAGCTGCTTTTCCTCTTTTCCAGAGCAGAGTTACGCGGAAAATGTCGAGGCCTTCCACACTTTCCGATTCAAATGCACAACTCCTGAGCTATCGTTTCCAGTTGCAGCCAACAACCCTCAGTTGTCCCGAACTTATTCAAGTCGATATCTTTATGGTTACGTCTTTTTTGAACAGAGATACGATACGAGCAAAGCACGAAATTACTCACAAAAGAGTCTAACTTTACTGTCGCCTTATGAGTTTCCTGCACTGTTTGAAGCTTGCGTGAGGAAGGCTGGTCAATATTGCTTCGGACCTGCGCTAATTCCTACGCTGCAGACTGCTGCAAGTCATATTGCTTCTTGGCCAACTCCCGAAGCCTTAATTAATCGATTTAGTTTGAGCGATCAGAAAAGTGGAAAGGGCGGTCGGCCAAAAAAGCGGCACATTGAATTAGCATACTTGGGCGACAAAATACGCCTTCAGGCCTCAGCAGCAGATCCTAGGATACCCCTTGGAGAGTATAGTGAATATGGGCTATTTCTTTTTGGGAAAAGCGGATCATGGGGTGCACTTATGAAAATGCTGGAAGATCCGGCAGATATTTACACCATATATGAACATGTATTGCTAGGATATTCCCTTGGCGTTTTCGCAACTACGCCTGCTGCAAGTAGCCAGTTTGTCGTCAATGCAGTTGACTTGATCAAGCCGGTGCCGTACACGGGACTCATTCGAGAATATGTGACCATGCATGCTGATCTGGAGTCCATGAATGTGCTGAGTAAGAATCCGGTTCCTGGAATAACGGGCTTTACTAATCCCTTTTTGTCGCAAATTGTGGAGAATTGTGAAGGTGCTGTGAGCTTGCTGGATTTGTCATCAGTAGAAAAGAGACTAGGAGGTCGAACTGGACGCAGTCGACTACATAACATGCCAACAATGAATGTAAGTTTTCTGCCCATATTGCCTGACTTAATGCCTGCCACAGCATCTACTCAGCAATTGACGGTAGATTTATTGTATCCAGTTACGGCTACAGTTGAGTGGCAGCGCAAGTCATTCAAGAAAATGCTCACTGGCATGGGCATATCAAAGACTCCGACGTCAATGACATCTACAAAGCCCAAGTTGCTTGTTCGCGAAAAGAAATTCATCAAAAGATTGCGCAATATGCTTGCAGAAGAAACTACAGCTCCGGCAGATCAATCGGAAGCAGTCAGAGCAAAAATTGATAAACTAGTGCGAATGCATTTCGCAAACCTGACAGCCAAGATAATGGCACCGGTGAAGAGATTCTTGTTTGTAGCGGAGACGTCGCCCAAAAATTTTTCCTATGCCGAGTTTATATATTATCTCTCGCAACTCGATGGTAGGGGAGGCAGATCTATTAGTAGCACGACTATGAGTGGAGATGTATTGAGTGGGATGGTTGAAAGTACGGGCAAGGCTGCTGTGAAGTCAGTGCATATGTTTTCTACGTGGGCGGCACATCATCGAGATACAGAAAATGAGACAGGAAATGTCGCTGAGAGTAGGGAAGAACATGATCAGAAAGATAGTAAGAGATCTACAGACGATGCGACGGAGGAAGAGGGAGAAACAGTCGCTCGTAATGCGGCAGCGGTTAGCGCAGCGAAGACCGAACTGCAACACGAGCTTTATGCCGAGGCAGTTCAGCCCGATAAAGACGTGTTCGCGAGCCATGAGGGCGCCTTGCAGCTTTACACGGCACTGTTACGGTCGGGCAATTTTGAAGCTTGGTGCTTTACGTAACTTGATAGAAAGACGAAGGATTGAGATCAGAAGTAATTATATAGTATCTTTAAGCAATATTACCAAAGTCTTGGGCCTTGCTTTATAGTGCCACACAAGAATGATCTCGTTAATTTTACTCAAGAGACACAACATATGATGGCTTTATAATATAATCGATAACTATGCGATAAGGCACGTATCCAATCTTGTAAATTTCAATATACAACAAAATATAAAAGCAAATCCACGCGCCGATGAGCCAAGGAAAGTTACAGTCTAAAGACTATATATATATATATAAATAATCGAGAAGAAGCATAAACGCAAGTAAAACAAGCTGAAAAGGAACTGAAAACCCCTGGGCAGTAGCAAACTCCAAAAACAAATCGCCGATGTCATGATAAACAGCGAACAAATCCTAGAGTGTATAAAACACTCACTGAACCGGAGGCGCGTTACCATTATCTACCCAACGCGCCATACTGTAATCAGACAATACATCGTCGTACTCGCTACCCTCGCTTCCATATAAGCTGCGCATAAGCTGCGAATACGCCAGATCTGTGGCGACACTGACTGTACCAGTTACTTGAACCGAGTTGAACGAGATCGGAGAGCCGAGAAGGGAATCGCCGCTGAATTCGGCATCAGAAGGTATGATCGTAGGCGGTGTTGCAATACCGGGAACGGCCGCCTCAGAAATTGCAGTTCCAGCTGTTGCAAGCATTGCCGCATCCGCCTCTGTAATGTCTGCTTCAGCAATAGTTCCGCGTCGAATATTGAGTTCCCGACAGATATGCTCTACTTCGTCACGCGTTTTATCCCCGAGATATACACGAATGTGCTGCTGTCCGCGCTCTCCGTACTTCACACTGTAGCTAAACTCTCCCAAGGATGAAAGTTTCTGAAGATCCTGAACAATCATAGCTAGATTCTCCGCATTATTACTGTACCATTTCGGGAACGAATTAAACGCGGTCTCAGGGGAGAGTGTGCCGACCACGCGGAAGTCAAAGGTTGGAGTCACGTCAAACGAGATGCACGCAACCGACTGCAACTCAGTGGACAAGCCCGACTTCCCATACGAAGTATTAGGAACGCTAGTGAAGAAAGAGGTAGAAAGCTCAGCTTTTTTAGGCATGTCGCCGAAGATGGTGCGAACCTTGTCGCTATCGGTAACAATGACATTGACCTTCTGATGATGGACATACGACGGGCCATACTTGTTCATTGATCCGGCAAGCTTGGTTGCTCCAATACCGCTAGCACAGACCCCAGCTGACAGATTCGCAATGACATCGGCCATAGGGCTCACGTTGTAAGAAAAGTGTCGGACAGATCCACCTGCGCCGAATCCGGGAAGCGAATATCCAAGTGGAGATCTTTGCAGATTACCTCCAATTCGAGGGCGGAAGACAGGATGCGCAAAAGCAGTGCCGTGACTGATGTTCGAAAGACGAGCAGACACAGACATGAAACGTGCCGGTGTAGTAGGCACGTTGATCTTGCAAGCCTGTTGGCTGAACGCTCTGCGAACGAACGAATCCGTGGAAAACCAGCGACGAGAAAGGTTCGAATACCACAATGACGAAGATGGAGGAGATCCCTGACGAAGACTAGGCCGATTTATGACTGGCACAGGCACTCGCACAGGAACGAGCTCGCGACGACGACCGAACAGTCCGCCGCTTCCGCCGCTACCGCTGTTGCCGGGTGGCCAGCTTTCTTCAAGCGCATCGCGAATCGCCTGGCGGCTTGTTTCTGCAACACGCCGCAAGACGTTCGAGAGCGCCTTAATAGCCCGCTCGCCGGGGGGCATTGTGTAGGTGGTGAGTCTAAGTTGTATGGATGGGGAGTGGGGGAGAGTGGTGAAGCTAAAGTAATCGTGGCGCGCCGGCTTTGTGGCGAGACAACCGCCGCAAAGTCACGTGAAGCGTGAAAAAGACTCGCCTTACTCAGCGATTATGACTTCCAGCACATGCAAGCCTAATTCTGCATGAAGGATGCGCTACGATGATCCAGAATACACTCGTAAGAGATCCTATAAACATTTTTATTGGATGTTTTAATAGTAAAATTACATCGGTTCCCGCCTATTATCCTGTCGCATGTCGTACAATCCTAACTTCAGCTTGAACTTCCAGCTCTACTACCTCAGTCCGGGTACACCATGGTACCGTTCCTCTCTATCGGCTTTGAAGATTAACTGCAGGAAATACTCATTCGTATCTTTATCATAGTGCGTCCAAAACTTGCCTGGTCGCCTGTCGATCTCCTTGTTTGGAACCTTGAAGGCCACAGTCTCATAGGGCTCCGCTGCCACCAGCAAATACTGGAAACGCTTGCTATCATTCGGATTCTCTACTCGTTGCTCAAATGCACTCATAAATCTATGTCTTGGCGTAATTTCTGTGCTGATTTCAGGATACTGTAATTGAAATCTTAGTCCTTGTTCATGGCTGATTGGGTCTCTGATCTTTGTGATTCTGTATCCAGGTCGTCCAATCTTCACCAAATTCTTCCGTATTTGAACCGAGGTAGCGCCAACACCAGCAGGTGCAGCTGTGCCATTAGTGATTAAAAGGCCAGTAATGGGATCTGTTTTGCCCTCACGCTGGTCTCTGGCTGCACGTCGAGCGAGGTTTGTTTGATGCTTTCGTCCTTGAGTATGTGCAAGATATGATCCATCATTGATATGCACGGTAAGACATAGCTTGCATTCAAACGATCCCAGGTGATTTTTGAAAAAATACGGATCTTTCTCAATATCAATCGTCTCGAGAGCGAGCCTTCGTAGCCGTTCACGGCGGTCAGCGTTTGTTTCGCTGAATCCAGCAACACCACCACCTAGGAGAAAGAAAAACAGTATATTAGAAAAAATAGCTCAACAGAGAGATATACTAGCAATGTATATACGCACCTCCTTTCTTTGATCCTGCTCGATTCTGATAATCCATGACACTGTATATATTGTAGCTGCTCAACTCTTCCTCATGTGGCGGCGAAGTCTTGATACTCGACACCCTAACCGCGGGTCAAATATTATCGTCTCACTTTTTCTTTTAAAGCTGGTCGGTCCTATAGCAAAACGACGCATCTTGACACGTCCGCTCTCTCGACAGTTGCAATTGACTGGATTAATATTGAAAATCTGATCGTCTGAGATATATCACTTTGTTAGCTTATATGCCTTGTGAAGTTTGAATAGAGGAACTATGGCGCCCGGCATCACCCGCTGCAACGCGGCCGTGCGATTCCACGGCGCATTGTCTACGCGAAATGCGACAACAACCACAGCAATTGCTGCTTGCGGAGAGCTGTACTTGTTGAAACCGAATTGCTCCTCGAGTATTGCCTTTTTCGCCTGCAGTGTGCGTCGCAATTCGTCCTTGAATGGTGGCACATACGATTTTACGCAATACATTCCCAGCAAGACATCAGAAGAAAAACGCGCTCGGCCTGCATTTTCACGCAAAAGTGCTTCTTCATCATCCGGATCGGGACCTGCACCTGACAAAGGGGGAAATGAAGACGATAGTCCTCTCTACCACCCTCCATTTTTCATGAACTCACGAAGAGGTACCGACTTAATCGACTATATTGGAAGGTCTGCCAAAAATGGCGAGAAGAAGACACCTCTAGCCAGACCCAGTGCGCTTGATGCCTTGTATGTTCATTCTCGGGAAAAGGCTCGGAGACCATTTAGGGATATTGCTGGTCTGGCACCAGCTAGGACCGCGACACCACCTGGAGCCCGCATTGCATCTCGCGATGAATTCAAACCCGAGCGTCTTCCACGAATGAAGAGTTTCAGTGCTGCGTTAGCTGGGCTCTCGCAAACCAATAAAGCGAAGAGAGGCGCTGTTATTTCTAAGCTAAGAGGTACTTACTCTATGGGCCAGCAGCAAAATCTCACTTTCGAAGATTTATATTCGCAATCTGTTCCCGCCAAGCCGAACAATGCAATAAGGGATAAAAACGTTAAATTCTCGACAAAGAAGAGGGCGGAAGAAGGTTATGATACATCATGGTCGTGGTCAACGAACGCCACTGAGACTATACAACTGTCGGACGCGTTAATTGTTGATCTAGTATCTGTCGACGGCGACTACCGGTCTGAAATCTCCGTCAGAACCGCAAAGGAACTATGCCCCGAAAATCATGTTCTGGTCACTATCAATTCTAATGCAGACGGAAATGGAAAGCGTATCCTCAGGTTCATGAAGAAACCAGACACTGCTGCCGACGTCAGCGAGTCCAAGTCAAAGACTAAAAAGCTATCGAACACACCCAAGGATATTACTATATCTTGGGGAATTAGCGATAATGACTTGTCGAATCAGAAGAAGCGGGCCATTGAATCAGCATTTTCTAAGACCTCGCAGGTGTATATCACATGTGGCAAGATTATCAACAAAAAAAATGGCCCTACAATCAACGAGGACCGCAAACAGGAGATTATGGATGCACTGATTGCCTTATGCGCCGAACAAAATGCCAAGTTAATTGCTACCGAGATTGAACATTCCAAGTACATTCTGAAGTTTAGACTCAGAAACGCGGAAGACAATGCGCCAACTACTCAGGAATTTGAAGAGAGCGAGTACGAAGCGGCCAATGCTTCTACATAAAAGGTAGCGATAGATTCAGCTTGCCGATAATGTAAAGAATTTGATTCGTATCTACTGAGTTGGAGTATGCATCAGGATGACTATCGTTTCGATTATGTATTTAAAAAAATGAATACTTATGTAGATATTTTTAAAGTTTTATAATGGTCTTGAATATCCGTGCTTAATAGGAAACTAGGCACCGAGAGTCGCCAACGAGCAGTGCTCAAACACAACCAGCAAAGATATACTGCTGCAGTCAGCGGGCTGTTGGCTATAACTCTTAATAGCCTGCGAGAAGCGGTCCGCGATTGCTCAGCGGACAAGTCTGAGGCTGACGTATATATGCGACATAGATGTGCTTGCTTGCTATACGACTGGATTCGAGCTCCGTCGGTAGCGAACCGTTTGCCTCAAACTCTAATTTTCTAAAATGGAAGGTTATCTGAATCTTGAATGCGGCTCAAACTTTATTTCGGAGTCCCCCGCCCCGCTCCCCCTTTTACCCGGATTTGCTAATTAGAAATTGAGCTGGACTCTTTCTTTCTGGGCTATGGCAGAAGACTTCGGTTGAACCTCGCAATTAAAATCCTCCGTATATTTTATTAAAGAGGGATATACACATATATTAGCAAGTCAACCCAAAACCAAACGAACAATCTCTCACGCCTATTTTGCCCAACATCTATAAACTTTGTAAACCCGTTTTGTTAAGTTCCTACTATTGAAACATGGAAGTCAATCAACTCCAGCAAATTTAGTAGAACTTGGAAGCCATCTCAAGGTCATCAGCGTTAAGCAAGTCAGTTCCAAGACCAAGAAGCTGTCTGTAGAGAGTGTTGCGGGTGGAGACGGGCCACCAGGCGACCTCCCAGAAGCGGGTGAGGATGTTAGCCTCATGGGCCTTGTCAATGAGCGACTTGACAAGAGCGTATTGCGTCTTGTTCAATCCAGAAGGAGCGATCTCACCAACGATCTGCTGAAGCGATCCCGAAGCAATGGGGTTGACCGATTCAGGGTACGAGGCATTGAGGGATGCAATAGGACCATCGTAGAAGTAGTAACGGTCAGAGTGGTCGATGACATACTGGTAGGGAGTGTTTCCGGTACCAATGACGGTGATAGGGCCGTATACAATATCAGTGCCGTTGAAAGTGGAGAGATATCCTTTCTCGTTCAAGGGCTTGAGGGCATCGACAATGAAGGGCCAGGTTGCGTTACCATCAGTCTTAACGTCGACGAAGAGGTAAAGGGTCTGGCCAGAGTTGGTATCCCAAACACCGCTAATGAAGAACCATCAGTGCCTTACTCAACAATACGCATCAGCGGATCCGATCAAACTTACTTGGGGATGGTCTGGTCAGCAGTGAAGGTGTTGTTTGGGTTGTTCTGGGTAAGAATGTCCATGAGGGGGTCGAGATAGAGGTTGGCAAAGGTACGCTGAGCGTTCAAAGCAGCCTCGTGGTGACCGACATAGATGGTATCGTCGTCCTCATAGTGCCAGACATCGGCCTCAACAGAGATAACGCCGAGCGAGAGGGCGGTGTAGAGTGGGACATCACGCCAGTAGTCGTTGTGGGAGTGGATACCCTTGCAGAAGATGTTACTGGAGGACATGCAAATCAGCTTTTGCATCAATCGGCGGTATTCGCATCGCATACGATATCGATCAAAGCTTACCGAGTGATATCCGAAGAGTATTTGGTATTGATGCCACCCTGGAGGGAGAGAAGCTGGGTAGCAATAGGAGTGGCTGAGACGGCACCAGCGAGGACGGCAACAGCGGCAACCGAGAGCTTCATTGCGATAGAGGTGTGTGTAGAACTATTTATGGAGCTTCTGCTTGGAGGAAGAAGAGTGGGCGAACAAGTGGACTTTATACTCGATGATCCCGCAAGCTGCCGTCACCGCCTAGGCACCAAAACAATGCAGCTGGCTACGATCGAAATTACACGACCTGACCATGTCCTGGACAAGTTGACCGGAGCTCAAAATCTAGCCGCCCAGGTAGGACGTCGTAAACAAGCCTGTCATTACTTGAGGTGCGGTATCGCGACCGCAGTAGCGAATCTGCGAGCCATGCGTCCGAGGCGTGGAGAGAATCCGTGCCTGCCGTTGGCTAGACAAAATGCCCTAACCCAAATCACCGCCATGGAGCCGCACGGCTGAAAGCTTCCACCACTGCGCGGGACCGAGAACCGGGGCAGTGTTGCTGCTGCCGCAACGCGTCGAGACCATCCGATGGTTAGGAAAGCGCACCGTGCACTGGCTGCAGCAGCTCATCGTACCGCGCGGTATCATTTTCGACACGGCAATTAATGCTTGGCACCGGGAACCTGGAATGGGGGCGAGTACGCCGCCGCTACTGGCTCAATTATTCGAGTCTCAGTCGCATGCTGGAGCACCCTTAGCCCAACTCGCGAAATTATTGCCGAAACCTTCTGAATGGCTGATGTCGGAACAGAGGGCCACGCACACGTGCACCCCACGAAAGAGGAAGTCTGCCGATAAATTACAATCCGCAGCTAGCGCATCCCATGGCAGCCTTTTTAGATTGTGGAGCAGCCCTTCAGTTGCTGTCGAAATAATATTATACTTCTCACGTCACTTAATCCATTCATGTACAAAATCGCACTCTCACTAAGAACTGCCCAATTTGTATTCCGACCCGGCGTATATGACTCCTATTCGATCAACCCAATCCTAGTCACAGCAGTTAGGTTTCAAGGACCCTTACACCGAAATACGAAAGAAAGTGGCAGGATCAAACTTACACTGACATATCCATAGACTCCAATGATCGTGTAGCCGCGCGGAGGAATCAGCTCAACTGAATTTCCACCCAAAGTATTGCCATAGATTGCACTGCATGAATATGCATGTCAGTTCTAAATGGCTAAATGGTGCTGGCAACTAGGGCTTCATAAAAAAAAAAGACTGCGTAACGTACCTTCTTCGCAATGACGTGATAATCTGAATCGCGTCTATCCATAAACCTGACCGAGCATGAAATCCGACCAATTTCTCACCGGATTCAAATACGAAATCAGACGGCGAACCACCGCGCTTTCCAAACATCGCAGACCCGCTCTCAAAGAAAAACTCAAGGCCATCAAGCGCTGCTCCATGATAAATCCTAATTCGCGTGATCGTTCTGAATAGCACCTTCATAGGAGCCGAGCGTTGTAGCTGTTCCCTCATTTTATCAGGGTCGATTAGATTGTTTTGAAAGGTGGGCGCATTGCCAATCTCCGTACGCGCAAACTTAATTAGAGAATTATAGTCGTCCACCACAAGCTCCTGCTCGCCTAACGCAAACATTTTCAGCTGCATTGGCTGAAACGTAAACTCCTTGGGCAATAATGACCGTAGCTCTTCTTCGAATAAAAACACTTCCTTTTGAGGACCGTTGGGATACTCTAAATGAGCTCTGCATTGTCCTTGGCAGTGAATCTCAATCAAATAAATGCCTGTAGCAGATGTTACAATCGCACCATTTTCGACTGGGAATACCACAGGTCTGTATTTCGGTACAATGGGCTCCTGAGGCAACCGAAACATAGGATGACACCTAAGTCTCAAAAGATCAAGTCTATACAAGGTTAGCAATCCAGTTTCCGTATTGGCTTGTAAGGAAATCATTTACCTATTCCAAGTATATTCATCCTTTGGCAAGCAAATACTGACAGAGTTGGAATCAAACCTTGGTTCCTAAAATCATTAGTCTTCCGGCTAGATAGAGCGATTAAACAGAAAAATAAAAGACATACCCTAACGCAGAAAACAAGATTGAGTTTGAAATAACTTGCAGGATCATCAAGACTATTTACATGAATGCAACCAAATAATTGGCGAACAACAAGTAACATCATACCAATACTATAGTTGGCGGCCTGAAAATACATTCCAGTACGACGCTCTTCATTAACAATCGCTTTGGGATCTGCTGGAGATGTATCGGTAAACTATGTATTCTCCAAAATTAGCGGCAGCCAATATAAATTCAAACGCAAAGAATGTAGCCGACGTACGCAAGGAACGACATCCTCAATATGGGAAGGCCAGCTGTAAGTTAAATGGCTACCATATACGGCCACACCCATCTGACGAAACTTTCCTAGGCTACTGGCATATCCCTGAATGACACTCTGCTTAGGATCATATTTGCTATCTAAAAAAAGCACTGCGGTGTATGATTCATAATCAGAATTGAATGGATAGCCGTGATTCATAAGTGCTTCCACAGCGAAGTTCAACGACTGGTCCATGTTGTCCTCGTAGTCATGCTCGCTGGACCTAAATGCAGTGCGGATTCCTATAAAAAGAATCAATGTGTTACTTCTTCAAACAATTCACGAAATATATCGGCAAAATCAAACTCTGGCATACTTTTCATCGAGTATCCAGACCGAACTATATGAACTTTCGCTGTCGTTCTCTGCTTAGAATCATACCGCGATAAAGTATCAGGTGCCCATTCCTCTTCTAACCTGAACGTCCTTCTTCCCATTCCATTCCTCGACATTTGCTCGCCTATAATAGCTTGCCAGAGATATCCAGCCATTCGTAGCTTTTTGATCGCAGCATCTAATTTATTGCCATCTCTTTTAATCTTATCTGGCGGTGAGTCGAATGCAAGGTCGCTGTCCTCAGCAACCACTATAGCCAGATGAAGAGGCGCATTTTGTAGCATAGGAGTGTAATTCAACGATAAATTCGTTGATGACTGTTTACCTCCAAATCCGGGTGGAGGGTTGAACGTAAACTTGAGATTATTAGCTCCAGGTGCTAAATGAACTAGCGCCTTGAAATAACCATCTGCCACCGGGAATGTCTGCGCAGGAAACTCTTCAAGATGATGATGAACAGTAATCGAAGCATCAAATGATCCAGATTGAGGTCCAGCGCCGCCATGGACCAACACAATGCGTTGGTAAAGCTTGGAGTCCTGCGATACATTGAAAAATCGTGGCGCATTCGGATCTGTTTCGGAAGATGATGAAATTGGTCGAGTCTGATGATTCGGCACTGGAGAAGATTGCGCAGCATATGCCGACAGAGCATATGAAGACTGACGCGAGATAGTATGAGGGATCACAGGAGGAGTATAGGCTGGATGATAAGTAGCAGGTTGAGCTGGACGCGGGGGCTCTCCGGGAATTGCCGCCGCTCGAGCGCTCTCGGACTGGGGCTTTTTTTTCTTCAAGATCGCCATAGACAATAATAACTTGTGCTGGTTTCAAATTTGATAGGTTTCTAATTTAATAGGTGTACTGAAATGGCTGGGGGGAACTAGAAACCGCCTATATAGCTCCCTAATCTCTACAGAGCTGGACCATGAAGTTAGCTGCACGGACGTCATCAGCTCCGTCGATTGGTAGCCCTACTGTCAAATGCACAGCCACTCGCCAGGAGATCTTACGATCCGTCACAAAAACGTATTTTTATCACTTAATTTGCTCATTCCCGGTATATAAAATTAGAAAATAGAAATACAATCAGTTCTGCGATAAAAGCACCAATAATTCATTAACTTAAAGCAAGCGCGGGTATATTAAAGTAATAAAATCACAACTTTAATTCGCTCTACTCCTCCTGTGAGCCGCACAATCTCGAAACCACTTCAAAGAGAGCCATCAAACAAGTATCATGATGACCCATTCACAGCTGAACCTGTGGTCGCTGCTGCTGTTGAGTCCGTGGTCCCGATTGTGCATTCACGGTTGTTTGCAACTCTTGATTCTTCAAAGTAATGCTCTTCGTCTACTCAGAAAAGAAGTTAGTTATAGTCGCGTCAAAAAAGCATTTGGAGAAAAGTAGAGGAGATTGCGTACCATATGATTGACCTTATAAATGCCTACTAACTGCTTCGCCAGCTCAAACATGTTATTTCTAAGTGAAATAACAATAAACTGCGCATTCTTCGTCCTCTCTTTAATGTAATTTGCCACGATAGAAACATTCCTGAAATCTAAGGCAGCATCAATCTCGTCCATAACATAAAGCGGCGTAGGCTTAAAATGATGTAGCGCAAACACAAGCGCAAGAGAACTTAGAGTCTTTTCACCACCAGATAAATTGGATATATTTTTCCAGCTCTTTTTAGGAGGCATCACGCTGAACAAAATACCTTCTGAAAACGGATCCAAGCTGTCGACAAGTTCTAGCTCAGCATTTCCACCCATAGTGATCATTTGGTACATTTCCTTCAATTTGATAGAAATCTGACTAAATCCAGTCATGAACTCATCCAAACGGCGCTTACGAAGATCTTCGTAGCGCTGCTTGATACTATCACGTTGACTGACAGCGTCCTTGAGGTCAGAATTTCTAGTACTGAATACTTTCTCCCGTCGGCGATATTCCTCCAAGACTGCAAGGTCGACACTGGACTTATCAGTCTTTTCTTCTAGCAGAGCAATCTCAGCCTTAAGTTCATCACTGTCCAAGTCACTGAGCTCGTCTTCACTATACACAGGGAGATCCGTCTGCATCTCATCCTCATTGCCAGTGTCATAAAGTGACAATTCGGCAAGTTTCTCAGTCCAATGTCTCAGTCGCGCCTTATTTTCTCGAATTTCTTTCTGATGAACCTCAATCTTGTTTTCAAGTTCAATTTCGACTTTTCTAAACTCATTAATCTCCTTCGTGCGCTCTTCGACATTTCGCTTAATCTCCTTGACACTTTCTTGCATCTCTTCTAGAGCGATTGTAGCCTTATTTGCAATTTGCTCAAGTTCATCCGCCGCATTCTGAACCTGCAATAATTCCTCAGCAACGGCTTTAGCTTCCGCTTCGACTTCAGCAAGTTCTTTCTCTGCAGATACAACTGCTTTGTTCTGTTTTGAAGCCTCTTTCTCCGCCTTAGCCTTTGCCATTTCGCTATTGGAAATTTGCTCACTGCGGATTTCAATCTGCTGCCTTATGCCGTCCACTTTTGATTTCTGAATTCGGAGCTTAACGCCACCAATTTGCATGATCTGCTCCTCAAGCTCCTTGATCTCATCCTCAATTGATGATGACTTTTCACGGAGTTGTGCAGTCTCCTGCTCAAGTTTAGCTATTTTCTTCTCCAGAGCCTTGACCTCTGCACTATCAGTCATATTTGACTCAAGTTCAGATCTTAATTCATTAAGCATTTTCTTCGCATCCAATAGATGAGATCCCATAGCCTGGATTTCAAGCTCGATTTTAGAGACTGATAACTCCAGTTTGGGCTTTTTTATTTTTAGTTCTCGAAGCGCGTCTTCCATCGCATTGACTTTAGCTTGCTCATGTCCAAACTTTTGTTCAGAACGAGCAAATTCATCTTCAACCTTCTTCAAATCGTTTTCGGAAATTGCATCGGATACTTTGTTTTTCATAAGACCTTTGGAAACTCTAGTTCCTCCTCCACTCATAGTTCCTGAAGAATCAATTAATTTTCCATCAAGTGTAACCACACGCCATCTCTTCTTTCCAAATGCAATCCGGTTCGCTTGAGTCATGTCTTTTGCAACAAGTGTGTCATGCAACACGCTATAAAAAGCTTGGGCAAACCTGGGATCTTTAGGTTTTACAAGATCAAACAAACGCGGTGCACTCTCAGGAGTTTCGATTGGCGACAGATCACGTTGAGGCAATTTATCGAGTAAGATAAACATAGCTCGACCGAGATTGTTTTTCCTCAAATATTCAATACAAGCTTGTCCAGTCTCAACATTCTCAACAACCAAATTATTTAATGAGGGACAAGCAGTCGAAATTGCAACATCAAAACGCTCATCAATCGCTCCCAGATTTCCTAATCTGCCGAGGAAACCATTAATTCTTCCAGATGCTTCGAGTCGTTGCAAGCTAGACAAAACGACTCCTTGACTTTGCGAAACAGACATTTGCTCACGTGCCTCTTGGGCTCTTTGCCGAATAATTGAGACTTGTTGACGCATTTTATCGAGAGCAGATACAGCCTCAGAACACTCATTCTCGCCAAAAGAAATTTGCTCGTCAGCATGTGCAAGTTCAGCCTTCAGGTTTTCAAGCTCTTGTTCCTGTATAAATATAGAACGTTAGTACTGACTCTGATCCATGACAGAGATTTGCAACAAACCTTAGCGCGACCATTAACTTTAATTGCCTTGATTTTTTCCTCCTGCACAGAAATAGCAGCTTCATCCGCAGCAAGTTTGTCAAAGATGATCTTCAGTTCGCTCTTCGCAACGTCAAGCTCCGAGACCCCAGTATTAATCTTCTCATTCCACGGCTCAAGTAATTTCTTCTTCTTTTCAATCTCATCGGAAATACCTCGAGTCTTACCCTCCAAGCCCTCCTTAATTTCCTCCAACTTATTCTCCTCAGCTTCCATATTAGCCTGAAGCTGTGCAATCTCACCTGAAAGACGTTCAATTTCTTCGTCATAGTTAGACATCCACCCCGATGAACTATTTATCGAAAGCTTTGAGCTTGCAATCACTTTTGTGAGCTTCTCTTGCTTTGCTGCTATATGCTTTTTCTTTTCCGTAAGTTGCACAACATCTCGCTCATGCTTGGCGTGAGCTTTGGAGGCAGCTTTAGCTTGAGCTTGGAGAGTTTCGAGTTCCTGGATTGCCGCTTTGTAGGTATTGTTGAGCATAGTAACTTCATCCTCATTACCCTTATTATTGGCAAGTTGCTCTTCAAGTTGAGTCAATAATTCAGCCTGTAGTCACACGTTAATAATATAACGACTAAGTAAGAGTAGTTTCAACATACCAAAACTTGTTCGGTGACACTAATGTTCTGCTCGCTTCCAGCGAGATACAGCTGATACAGAGCATTTCGTTTTATGGCCAGCTCATTGCTATCGTTGACGTATTCCATAGCAGCTTTTTTAGAGTCCTGCAAAATAGTTAGAAATAACGATAAAAATCTTTCATGAACGAAAACATACCTCTAGCTTCGACTGCTCGTTCTTAACAATCTCCAATCTTCCAAGCTTCTCATGACAAATCTCATTCAAAGATTCAACCTCGACCGCGGAGTCATCTATTAATTTCTTATATTTAGCAGTACCAATAATGTCTTCGAGATATTCTAGTAATCCATCATCACTATCGCTCTGTGCCTTGGGTTTCATTTGAGCAATGCTTTCGACTTCGCCTTGCAAAATCAGAAATCTCTTGTGATCGAGATCAATACCTCGCTCTCGAAGAAGTGTGGTCACTTCGCTATAGTTGCTCTCTCGACTGTTGATAGTGTATTTGGATGTGTTATTCTTGTGTGCGCGACGAGTGACTATTAATGTTGAATCAGGAGCGATAGAAGTGGTTCCATCAGGCTAAATGACTATTAGCATATGTGCGCCATCAAAAATTAGCATAAAACGTACATTATCAATAACTTCCTCAAAATGAACTTCAACGCTGCACTCATTAAGATCCGGATGAGCAGCAGAGTTGTGAATCAACGCCGATAATTTAGCTTGTCGCATTTTACTAGCGCGGAATCCAAATACAAAAAGCAAAGAATCAATAACATTAGATTTGCCGGAGCCATTAGGTCCAACAACAGCAGAGAATGACTAAAATATCGAATTAGTCTGCAGAGTTAAAGTTTAAGCGAAGTAGAGTGTTTGGCGTACATTGTGAAATGGTCCGACTTCCTGACGACCGGCATATGATTTGAAATTATTGAGAATCAGGTTTCTAATCACAAGTCGTTTCTTAGGACCTTCTGGAGCAAGAGCAGCTTCTTTAGTGATCAGCTCAATACCCGATTTAAGCACCGGATCCACAGGATCGACCGTTACAACCGACATATTCTGACGCGAAGGCGAAGGAGCAGCCAGCGGCACTGGCTTTACCATGGGGGTCAATTTTTGCTTCGGCGCTATACGTGCAACAGGTGTATTCTCCCGATCAGAAACGTCATTATTCGCAACGGGAGATTGTAAAGTTAACCGACGTAAGCGGTCAATATTCGGCGACATAGGACTATCGATATTCTCCGTGTTCCTTTTCGAAGCAGACCGAGCACCAAGTGGTGTACTACTGCCAATAGAAGAAGATTCCTCAATACTTATAGTACTCATAGCATCATCATTCACTGATTCTTCTTCGTTTTCTTCAACAGCGACCTTTTTCGTTCGTCGAGTACGAGTGATCGATGCCTTTGTTGTTGTTTTGGTAGCCGTCGCCGTCTTCCGCGATTGCGTCGGCTTCGATGCGATCACAGAAGCAGGTGAATTAGCTTCAAAAGCTATAGATGAGCGCGTCACACGCGTCGATCTCGTAGTTCGCGAAGCCATAAATATTGCCTCGATTTTCGCTCGTTGCTGGGTTGGAGAGGTTGGGATAGTTGGTAAAAGGACGACGCGCTAACTAGGGCCGATTCAAATCGTAAAATGGGGTTCAAAGTACAGATATACACAGTCCCGTTGCCACGGCAACGCTCTATTCCACACCTGACAGCCACCAAATAGCAATTGCCGAGCTCATGCAGTATATTCTTTAAAGCAGAAGCTCAAGGGTAACTCATTTATACATTGCGCAAATCGTCTGCAAATTCGAGGATCTCCAGGCTGCAGCAGACTGCTCATCTGCCTGCAGTCACGGGTCTTCTCCGAATTAGCCTTAGGTCGGGTTAGGGCAAGCTATCATTTACGCCGGGTAACTTATTTCTCAAATCGACTGAGAGGCTCAGTACTATTGCACGCCGCGCCTGAATTATCATTCGAATTACAAGATTCGAAGCTTTCCACATTTCGTTTAATCTTCTCTTACGCAAACCACTCTCTTGAAGAGGATTGATTGTGCGTGTGATTTTTTTGTAATTAACTGTTACGGAATTAAAGAATTATAAATAAAGTGAAAGATGTCAGACGCACAGGCATTGCTTCAAAAGGTAACATAAGTTCTGGCAATCAATTGCCCGATGATCACGACGAACGACATTTCATTAACTTAATTGTGAAACTTTTATAGGCGGAAAGGAAAGCTTCCTCTTCTGGATTTTTTGGAATGCTTTCTAGTAGTTCTAAGTTTGAAGAAGCGGGGGATCTGTACATTGAAGCTGCTAATGCTTTCCGGCTGAGCAAAGATAGTACGCCTTACGCTGATTTTAGTCATAGCGAGGCATGACTGAATTGATGGACTAATGATATTGATCTAGTGGCGAATGCCGGAAGGGCCTTCGAGAAGGCTGCTGAGATGCAACTTAAATCAGAAGCTAAGGATGAAGCTGCGAATACATACGTGGAGGCATATAAGGCATACAGGAAGGTCGATCCTTCAGGTACGTTGATGACGTACACCAACCACCATAGGTAATATATAGCTTATCTTATTATAGAATCTGCACGGTTGTTAGTCCAGGCTATTACTATTTTTACAACTAAGGGTCAATTTCGAAGAGCGGCTACCTATAAGCAGGATTTGGCTGGTTTGTACGAGAACGACCTCAATGATTTAGAGCGTGCGATGGATGCATATGATGATGCCGGAGAGTGGTTTTCCACCGATGGTGCCGAGTCGTAAGTTATCCGAACCCCTACTTTCTATAACCGCGTTTTACTTGTCTAATACTCCGAAATAGATTGGCGAATAAAGCATGGCTTAAGGTCGCTGAGATTGCTGCTCTGAGAGAAGATTATATACGAGCAATTGCAAAGTACGAGATGGTCGCGAAGAATAGTCTTACAAATAATCTCACAAAATGGAGTGTCAAAGATTATTTCTTCAGATCTGGTCTATGCCATATTGCAAACAAGGTATGCGAATATTTCTTTAATTATTTTATACGCTTCGTTATGGTATTTTAATCATTTTATGTAGGATATAATCGCTGCCAAACGAGCTATTGAAGAATACGCTGATGCCGATCCATCATTCTTCCAAACTAGAGAGTTCACACTTTTGCAAGACGTTATTTCCGCCCACGAAGATGGTGATCAAGAACGATTTACCGATAAAGTCTTTCAATTCGATCAATTTTCGAAATTGGATAAATGGAAGACTACTATCTTGCTTCGCATTAAGAATTCCATCTCGGAAGAAGATGAAAACATTTTGTGAGTCATGGTAGTTAAATCACTGGGGATTTCCTTTTTGTTTCCTGATTTTGATAATTACATTTGCTGTAGTTACTTGAATTTGTTTTATATTGTAAGCGCTCTATAAATTGACATCTTACAATTGTACTACGACTTTTGAACAACATACATGATAACACGGAGAATGAATATTTAAAGGCTAAACAACAATAAAAAGCGATAATGCAAAAAAAAGACAAATAATTAGACGGTTCTATGCGGCAGTGTCTCTTCTGAACCAAAAACTCCCCAATACAAGTAATACATTCTCATTTAACGTACTGTATTCAAAATGTAAATGAAATTATACACTATCAAAGTAAAGAAATATCAAGCTATTTAGGCTGTGCTAGCTTTAAGATCGATATAGTGTATTCTATCGTAAACAGTCCGAGCACGCAAATAAGGATCCAATCCAACATAGTCTAATTTTAAACGCTTAGCAATATCGAATCGCGCTTGCCTTGCATCACTCGAAGACGAATAAATCCAATTCCAAGTCGCATCTTCAAATTCTCGTACAATTTTAGCCCTATCTTCAAGTAACTTTTCTCTAGTTTCGACGTCTTGAAGTAAATCATCTTCACCAGCTATAGGTTCGAGATATTTGTACTCCCAAGAATCGGAGCCGCCGAGATCCTTCCATAGGATATCGCGATCGATGAATTCAGAAATATGATCAGCATTGCGAACAAAGTGGATCTTGGAGGCAACTACAGGATCAAGCCAACCCTTGATGATATTCCAGATACCTTGGAAAATCCATGGAGCTTTGTACACGAGACAAACTCCAAGACTTTCAGGGTAGTGGGCTTCGAAGCACTTGATCATAAACTTGACAGGCGCGTAATCCATATTGGCAAGCTAAATAGAATATAAATTAGCAAAGACAATAAGATGGAAGAAGAAAGAAAAAAAAGATTCATACCGAAAAGTCGCTAAGATCGAAGATGACGGTGGCAGTATCGATGGGATCCTTCAAACACATACGAGCGGTCTCGATAACATAAATCGTATATCTATTAAGTGCATCCTCGGACTGATCTCCTTGCTTATGAAGACGCGCACGTACAACACATATAGGTCTTCCAGACTTATCTACTGCATGTAAGTACGATTTTCCCAGTCTAAGCTGTTTCAAAAATCCTTCATCATGCTCAGCAACGGCTGCTCCTTCACCCTTAAACATAATCGATTGCACATCAACTTCTTTAAGGCGCCAATGCATAGTGGAAACCATCATAACAAGAGCCTTTTTAACGTCCCATTTACGCGCGCGCAAGAAACGCAGAAGCAAGCCATCCGGATGATCAGCCTGGACCATGCTCCAGAACGCAACGCGTAGCTCTTCGGGTGTCATCTCAGCCAGCGCCGTTTTATACTGCTTAGATTGACCGTATTTATCATTATCATCTGGACCGACGGTGCTGCCGACGGTCGGACTTGAGATTGCCGGTGATTTTGTCTTGTCTTTCTCACTGCTGTGTTCCTTATCTTTCTTTCTAAACACGCCAAAACGTTTCTTTTTCTTATCTCCATTAGCGGTGTCAGACGTGGCCGATTCAGGCAGCGCTTGTGATCCGTTCGTGGACTTGGCTGAGATTGTTCTCGAGACAGCGGAGGATTCTTCCAGCAGCGAAGGCGGGGGCTGGACTCCGAAGGTCTTCATGACATGAAGCCAAAACTCCTTGAGTTTGGCCTCCTGCTCGGGTGTCAAATTGCCGGGACGGCCAGGCGGCTGGTTTGCGGGAGGCATGTCGAAAGGGGGATATATGGAGAGAAAGTCCGGGCAGGGTGGGTAGCGGAGCGCGGCTTGGTAGATGGCAATAGCCTGAGAAGGATGACAGTCTCGGAGCCGGTCGGTAAAGGAGGCAGATTTTTGGTGCGAGACGGCGAAGAAAGTGGCGCAGATGACGAAGGCGGACGGCCGAAAAGGGAAAGATGGCCGTGAATAGTTGGAGGAATTGATGAATTTATCAAAGAAGCGACGAGATGCTCTGAAGACCATTAAAAGATGGCAACCTTCACGCGAATTGTATTTCGATCTTTCAAAGAATGGGGGCTTCTGCTGAGACGGCACCGGGGGGCTTGTAGCGGTGGTGTAAAGCTTACAACGCTCGCGGCATGAGCCGATGTCGCGTGCACATTGCTGATGATAATCTTTGTCTTGTCGACTTCATCCGCTTCGTTAGTTGTTCGAGTAGATGAAGAAATACGGCTCCATGTGCTACTACAGAGAGAGTCTAGCGGATTTTGATGGGCTACGACGCGTCGAGTGCGCGGTCTCTACGGCATGTTCCACTTGCTTTAGAATGCGTACTTCATCAATGTAATTTAATATATAAGATCGCGCCTAGTAAAGTTCTATCCATAATATCATCGATGACCTAATCATCGTGTAATACTCGACCACACAACAGGAAAGGGAGACTAAACATGATTCGGCACATCGCTTCCAAATACATAAGCTGAAATGGATCCTCGCGCTGACGACCGATCTGTCATGACGCTATGACGGTATGAACATAAGATGTTCGCGGTCTGCTCTCGCGGACAAACTAATCCGCGTCAGGGCCGCCAGCTTCAGATGGAGATCAAAATGGAGCAGTAGGCAGCCGGACTTGAACAACTAATAGGCACCATCAGCTTGCGAACGGCCCGAGCAAGAAGCAATCACCGGCTCGCCGGCTCGCATTGGTGCCGAGCAGCCGCGCCGCTATTGTTCAGGTACGAGCCGCTCGGACAGCTTACAAGGCGCTCCTTCTCGGCGGAGACACTGACTGACGGGCGAGTCCCTGCGGGTGGGTTCGGGAGCAGACCAGAGCAGATCAGAGCAGACCAGAGCAGACCAGAGCAGATCAGAGCAGAGCAAAAGCGCTGCACTCGTTGCTCTGGCGCGCAGGGTTAAGGCCGGCTGCCGGGAGGGCGCGCTGCTGAGGCGACATTCGGGCAAGTAAGAACCCTGCCGGCCCAAGCCTGCTCTAGTCGTGCTGGAGACGCGGCCAAGATCAAAGATGCTGCCTCTGCTGCGCTTCTGGTCGTGTGATTATCGGCCCCGGGTTCCTGCAACGACTGCACGAGCCGGCAGAGAGCGAGCGCAGCAGAGCAGCGGCCGATGACGGCAGACAGAGTCAGGGGTCATGCGCCACCACCGCCCCTGTGGCACAGGATTAAGGCCCAATCCAGCTCGGCAGCAAACTGCCGTTGTTGCTCGTCGCCGCCGCTTGTTCGCGGCACGGCGGCACGCCCGTCTGCGGGAGGCAGGTTCAAAGACGATACCTGATTATGCCGTTCTTACCGACCCTGGTCTCTGTTCTCTGTTCTCTGTTCTGCTCTGTTATCTAATATATATATATATATTCCGGCCAATGGCTGCTGCTTCTGCTTCTGCTATCTCTAGATCAGCTTCTGTTGAGCTTTTTATTCGCCTTATCATTACTGCTTTCTGCTAAGTTACTTGCTTACACACCACGCACACACAACATATATCACACATCCACATCATGGCGACCATCATCCCTGACGAAGACAATTCGTCGACAACTGACAACTCTCTGCATCACGCAGTAAGTCCGGGTGTACACCAGCCTTATCTGCACACAACAGCTACGCACATCGCTCCCCTCGACGCCGCCAATTTCCCCGTCGCCGTCGTCAGTTCACAGGCAGATCTTGCAGAATACGTTTCAGCGCAGCAATCGGGTTACGTCGTTGATAAAGAAGGATTTAAAATTGTCACATTCACTCCCGGAGATCCCGGTAACCCAAAAAACTGGTCAAAGGCATATAAATGGTATTGTACGTTGGTCGTTGCACTTCTGTGCTTTGCCGTCGCACTTGGCTCCGCAATCGTGACTGGAGATATTGATGGTGTAGCCGAGTATTTTCAAGTCTCTGATGAGGTGGTTATTTTAACTGTTACTCTATTTGTTATTGGATTTGGTGAGTATTGTCACGTCTAACCCGATGCCATGAAATATCGCATGCTAACTCAATCATTCAGGTATTGGACCGTTGGTTTTTGCCCCGTTATCCGAGATATTCGGCCGTCAAGTGGTTTATATTACGACCCTCGTCATAGCTGTTATCTTCATTGTCCCCTGCGCCGTCGCGCAGAACATCGGCACCCTGCTTGTCTGTCGACTAATTGATGGAATCGCATTCTCGGCCCCGATGACCCTTGTTGGCGGCACGCTTGCTGATTTATGGAACGACGAAGAACGTGGTGTCCCAATGGCTGCCTTTTCAGCAGCTCCCTTTGTCGGTCCATGTATTGGCCCCATTATCGGTGGATTTATTGGCGACAGCGTGTCATGGCGATGGATTTATTATGTGCTCTTGATATTTTGCGGAGTGATTTGCGCGCTAGTCTCTTTCACTGTTCCCGAGACTTATGCACCTGAAATTTTAAAGCGACGAGCCAAAAAAATGCGAAGGGAGACTGGCGATGAGACCTATGTCACCGATCTTGAACGCAATCGGCGACCGTTTGGTGAGATGCTAAAAGTCAGTCTTTGTCGCCCAATTGTGCTGCTTTGCCGTGAGCTTATTGTGTTATTGATCTCGGTTTATATGTCGGTCATTTATGGTCTGCTATACATGTTCTTCTTTGCCTATCCTGTCGTGTTCCAGGAAGGTAAGGGATTCAGCGGTGGCATAACTGGACTGATGTTCATCCCGGTTGCTGTTGGAGTAATTATTTCTGCGTTCCTTGCTCCGTTGGTGAACGCGCACTACCGCAAGCAAAGCAAGAAATACAATGGCCATCCACCGGCTGAGGTGCGCCTGGTTCCGATGATGATATCATGTTGGCTTGTTCCTATCGGATTGTTTATATTTGCGTGGACGTCGTATCCGGGACTGAGCTGGGTCGGACCTTGCCTAGCCGGACTGCCTTGCGGCCTAGGGTTCTGTCTGCTTTACAACTCTGCAAATAACTATATCGTGGACTCGTACCAGCACCACGCAGCATCAGCTTTAGCCTCCAAGACGTTTTTGCGGTCGATGTGGGGAGCTTCGGTGCCGCTCTTCACGATCCAGATGTATCATCGATTGGGAAACGAGTGGGCGGGTTCGCTGCTTGCGTTTATTTCTCTCGCTTGCTGTGCGATTCCTTATCTGTTTTATTGGTATGGCGCCAGGATTCGGTCATACTCCAAGTACGCTTATGCGCCAGAGGACGAGGAGGAGGAGAAGGAGAAGAGGGAGGGTAGATGAGGTTATGTCATGTTATGTGTCCCGGTAGTCGCATGATCTGCACTGCAAGTAGAAATTAGGGTCTAGGTAATTAATGCATTCTATTTATTTCTGATACATTTTAGTTTGGCGGAAGCCGAAATTCTCATAATCCTTTGGATTCAGTTCATTAAGAGAGCTGGAGTCTGTAGATAAGTCGCGCGGTCAATATGCGGTGGTTGGCTGATAGTGGGCACGAATGTCTGGGCGCCGCTGTTCCAGTGTTCGCCACCCGGCCCACAGGACGCGCCGAGACTGAAGGCGATCAGCTCAGGTTACAACTCGGCAAGCCGGTATTCTTAGATAGTTGATAGAGCGAGGACCGAGATTAGAGGAGCCACGACTGCATGCAGAACAGAGAGGGCGCATAGCATAGAATCAGGAACATAGGTTGATGTTGCCTAATCGGGCATATTCAGATTTCGAATAAGAGTGACGTGTTTTGTGCGACCTTGCCCTGGACGAAATCTCGGCGCCAAAAGCGAGAAAGCGCGCAGGTCCCAGTTTATTTAGAGCGCGCTCTGTATTTAATTTCAAATTTATTGGTTTATTTTTTCGACCCGGCTTGTCCCAACGCCTCTCGTGCTAAAACATCACCAGTTCTCAGCCCGCTTCCCCTCTGGCGGCCCGGCTCGCTCGCACTACTTCGTAACACTGATACTAACACATTATACCTACACACAACTGATAGTCAGTCATATCCTATCTTCAATGCAGTCCTACTCTCAGGTCTCGACCGAGAGAACTTGCACCGCCAAGATGCCAAGCGCTTCTGCATAACCGCACAGCGCTTGCCCACTTGTGTCACGCGCCGCCGCCGAATACAAAGCTAGGCCGTCCCCGCGTCGTCCTTCTTCTCCGCGACGCATCACTACTCCACCATGTCCTCGGTTGCTCACTATCTGCCGGCCTCCGCCTATCCTTCGATTCCAGCCCTCGTCATCGACCACGCCTCCGCGGGCTACGCGGCGGCAGCCTCCTCCACCTCCCCGACCTCTTCCACCGCCTCAGTCGCCACCTCCTCCTCCGGCGGTCGCCTCTCGACCTCCTCCTCCTACTCTTCAGCAGCCAACTCGCCTACCTATAAGCTGGCCCAGGACTCTAACTCACCTACAGCCCGGCAGGCGTCACAGACGCTACCCGTCCAGCACGATTCGCCGCTCGCTGAGAACCTCACCTGCCAGTGGGCCTCCTGCACTGTGGCCTTCAACTCGGCTGAGGATCTCTACAACCATCTCTGCGACCACCACGTCGGCCGCAAGTCAACCAACAACCTCTGTCTGACCTGTGCTTGGGGTGCCTGCCGCACCTCTACTGTCAAGCGCGACCATATCACTTCTCATCTACGCGTGCATGTACCCCTCAAGCCCCACCGCTGTGATTTCTGCTCAAAGCCGTTTAAGCGCCCGCAGGATCTGAAAAAGCATGTCAAGACTCATGCCGATGACTCGGCTTTTACCGGTAACGGCCGCAACCAGCGGTCACAGGTTCCTAACCCGACATGGAAGGCTCGCGAGAACTCGACGTCGTCCTCCGATGACCACTCGCCGTACGCTGTCGGATACACGCATCTGCCCTATCCCGCGCCCGACCATGCTCATCAGCAGGCGCAGCACTATCTTCCCGTTTCACACCACGATGGCGGCGGATACTACCCTCCGCCTCTTGCTTCCCAGCAGCAGCAGCAGCCTCAGTACGCTTCCGCCGCCGCTGGCTACCAGCACGAAAGCTATGCGCCGCAGCCGCCTCTTTCAGCTGCCCACTCCGACATGCCTCGTAAACGCGTCTTTGACGCCGCCAATGACTTTGTCGAGGACGTCAAGCGTCACCGGGTTGCTCCTGTCTATGGACATGATATGGCTTCACGATTGTCTGCTTTGGAGGCTCTTGTTGGTGTTGCTCCGCCTAGCACTGACTACTCTGTCTCTGCTGGCGCTTATCAACACCAGCACTACTCTCTGTCGCATCCCCAGATGTCGCAGCAGCAGCTACAGCAGTCGCATCCTACTACCCTGCCAGCTCTGAAGACGAAGCAGGAAATGATTGAGACCGATCACTTCCTCAACCAGCTTTCGTCTTCAGTTTACAGTGCCTCACACGCTGCTCCCGTTCCTCCAACTTACTCCTCGACCTCTGCTAATACCGCATCGCACCCACAAACTCAGCAGCACCCGGCTTATATGTCAGCTGCTGCTTCCTCTCAGCTCCAGCAGCCTCAACCCTCGCCTTTCACTCCTATCAACAACTCGAGCCCGCACCTGTCTCCTTATGCCACCCACCAGCCTACACAAACTTCGACAGGTTTGTATCCTTCGCTTCCCGCTGTTGTGGGTAACGAGCAGCACCAGTCTCATCCTTCGCTTGGGTCTCGCTTTGATCTTGACCCTACGCGCAGATTCTCCGTCGGCGCTCTGCAAAAGTCCGCTATTGCGACTGCTGAGAAGCCTGTCAAAGAAGCTAGCAAGGCGGATGAGGTCGATGACTTGGTTGGAGAAATTAAGAGCAAACTTGTCTTGCAGAGCACTTCTACCGATGTCGATATCTCTGAGAAGCAACGTAAGATGCATTTCCTCGTTATTGAGCGTCTGCGGTCAGTCGTTCGTAATATGATGCTCTCTATCGATGCTTAATCGGCTTCGCTTTTTTAACGCTGCTTTGGTCGGATTTGGTTAATTTTTTATTTTGGCCTTTCGTTTTGTCATGGTTTATTTGGGTACGGATATCTGAGTTTTTGGTTGTTTTGTGCAAGGGTTTTTATTTTTGTAGGTTTCAAAATCTGTTCGGTATTAAGGTGTTGACTTCTTTTTATGTATAGCTGAAGATTTTTGATGTAATTTATAGTCAGGTATTCGATTATTTATGCTGTTATTTATATATATGGTCTTTTGTTACTTGTATCTGGGATATTTATTACATGTGGACTCTTCATTAAAGTTTTACTTGTATTTTTATATGCCGTTTTGAGAGTTGTGTTTATATCTTGTTTATCTTGCAATTTGAATAGCGAATGGATCTCTCTTTTTTTTTTCGCTTTTATCGCTGTCAGCGTAGAAATAGATGAGCATCGCCTGATCACATGTTCACAGCAGACAGGTAAAACCCGTATGTGTAAAAATGGAGGGTCTCGTGCTATGTCAAAATAAGTATTTTCTAATCATTACATAGGGTCCCCTCACGAGCCGGCGCAGAGATGCCGACTCTCGAGCAGCAGTCAGCACAGCTAGAACCAAGACTAGCAAGTCCCAATTTTGAACCGGAGAAGCGGAAGAATACTGTTGCTAATACGGGCAAAGCGAGCAAAAGAGTGAAAACTAACCAAGCAATCCATCATCCGATTCTTTCGATTGAAAATGCTCATCCACTTGGAATTCAGCCTTTGGGAAATTTGATTCTTTCAACAGATGCATGTAATACAGAGCGGAAAAGTAATGATTTACGATCAGCGCAGTTAGGAGTATTTTCGCGTTTACCTGATGAAATTGTGAATCTTGTATTGCAAACGTTAGGTGCCGAAGAATTAAGGATGCTGGGATACACCAGTCGAGTATTTGCAGCATTTGCAACACAAGATGATTTATGGAAGCAATTATTTGTTGGCAGAGGAAAACCTCCTAGGAAATGGTATGGTACTTGGAGAAGAACTTATTATTCACTTGATGATGATGTTGAAGTTCGCTTTCGCTGTGATGGATTTTACTCTGATTTTCTCTATCGGCCATTCTTTTGTACTCATGTTCGTACGACAGAATACCTTCAAGCATGTTTAAAAGAGTATACATCTTCAGATCTGCAAATCCCAAAACTTGATTCTGTACCTTCACAAGAAGAATTTGATGCTGACTGGGCATATAAGCCGTTTATGCTCACGTCGCATAATTGGCCGCGATGGTCATTTTCAGATTTATTAGAGTCTTACGGAAATATTGATTTTATTCAAGAATGTGTACGTTGGAAGCTTGATGTATATGCTTCATACATGGAATCAAATCAAGATGAATCACCGCTGTATTTATTTGATCGCGAGTTTGCAAATAAAACTAAGATGACTTCTGAATATGATGTTCCAAGTATTTTCAAATCCGATTTTTTCACATTACTAAAAGATATCAGGCCAGATTATCGCTGGATTATCGTCGGCCCCGAACGCAGTGGCAGCACATTTCACAAAGATCCAAACGCAACATCAGCGTGGAACGCAGTCATCCAAGGCTTAAAATATTGGGTAATGTTTCCGCCTGATGTTTTACCTCCTGGTGTATATACTTCAGCAGATGAATCCAGTGTAACATCACCTTTATCAATCGCAGAATGGCTACTTGAATTTCATAAAATTGCAGTTACGGTTCCAGGATTTAGACATGGGGTATGTGGACCTGGGGAAGTGCTATATGTGCCGAGTGGATGGTGGCATCTTGTTGTTAACGTTGAAGATACTATTGCTATCACGCAGAATTTTGTTCCGTTGCCACATATTTTAAGTGTTTTGCGGTTCTTCCACAATAAAAGAGATCAGATTTCAGGATTTAGAAAGAATTGTGAGATTGATAATAATAATGACGCCGATGATGAGCATGACGATGACAATGAGGCTCCCGATGAAGATGTCCTGAATGCTTTCGTGGAAAAACTTACCGGCGAAGAAGCACAGTTATCTGACGAAATGGTTGAAAATATTAGAAAATGGACTGAATCTCTGGGTGAATCAAAATGGAATAGATTGGTCGAGTCAAAAGAATCGGAGTTTAGTTTTGGCTTCGGGTTTGATGAAGATGGCGATGAGGACAGTTAATTCGGTGTTGCAATGGAGGAAAGCAAGATCTGAAAACATTGGACAAACCAAAAAAAATATGCATGGCATTGTCTATCTATTCATATGCACTACACGAATAATACAAAACTAAGCAGTAAATTGTTCATATATGTTTACTTTCCAAAAGCGTAAACACCGCCCTTCTCCGCAACATCTACAGAAATCACACTCTCCTCAACAATCTTTCCCTCAACTTCAACTCCAGCATCAATATGATCACCAGGCTTAACAGAGCCAACACCCTTGGGAGTTCCAGTAAGAACAATATCACCGGGCTCGAGTGTCATGACGCTGGAGATAGCAGTGAGAAGTTCAGGTATCTTGAACATCATGAGATTAGTAGAGTCGTGCTGGTTAGGAGGGTCCTGCTTGTTGACGCTGAGGTAAAGAGTAACATCCGAAGGATCAGGAATAGAAGCTTTAGGGATGAAGGCGCTATTAAGTAGTTGCTATTAACATCTAAATATAAATATAAAACAAGATAGAAAACGCACGAGATGGGAAGGAAGGTGTCGAAACCTTTGGCGGTGGTCCAGGGAAGTCCTTTCTTCTTAATTTCGTCCTGAACATTTCGGCCAGTCATATCAATGGCAACAGCATATCCTGTAATATCTCGCATTAGTAAAATATCGTGGCAATAGAAAGGAATTTAAAAGGAAATCTACATACCGCTGATGTAGTCCATAACCTCGGTCAAGGCAACCTTATCATCCTTGTTCCTAAAATCATAATCCTTCATCGTCTTCTGGAAAACAAGAGCAAGTTCAACTTCATAATGACAATTGACGCCAGTAGGAGCAAGAATTGGGCCCTTGCCAGGCAAAAGAATCGAAGAAGGTGGCTTCAAAAAGAAGAATGGTGCAGTAGGCTTCGCATTGTTGAGCTCCAACACATGGTCGAAATAGTTTCTACCAATGCAAACAACTTTGCGGCACTCTTTAGCAAATGCGGTTGACATGGCTTAATTACAAATTATCTCAATCGAGTGAAAAGAATGCGATTTGGGGTGTAAAGAATGAAAGACGGAAAGAGCCTGGGATGAGCAAGCGAAAGAACATTTCCGTCGGCTATCGAGCCGGAGTTAAAGTTCGCGTGTGGAGAAGTTGCTCATTCTGGGCCTGATAGCGGCGGAAAGCTGCCAAAGCTGCCGTTTGATAGCTTTCGTCGATTTACATCTAGAGCAACAATCTAAAAAAATCTAAAAATGTGAATAGCATTTATCTACGCTTTTAGAACGATATACATGCAGCACTTACCCTGAATGATCTTTTTCCGTGTCATCAATATGAAGCTTTAAGCGCAAGAAATCAAGTCGCCGTTGGGTAATACCAATAGCTTCCTCAATTTCATGCCTGCTCAGCCATCCCTTTGGCTTCCATTGCTTAGCATGCGTAACTCCATCTTTAGTTCCAACATACAAAGTCCGATCTTCAATCCATTCCCAGAGATGCTGTTCTTCGATATCCCATAATGCTTCCCAATTTTTTTCCGAGCTCGATATTGACCGTCGCGTAGTTCTACGCCCACCGAAAATTAAATATCCGAACACAATCAACAGAAAAACAACTAATCCAATGAAAATATACGTAATATACGTATTATCCAACTTCTTAGCAGCCTCTTGCACAGGAGTATGAATTTGCTTAGTCGGCTCGGCATTCTTCGTTCCTTTACCTTTCCGTTTCTTCTTGGATTTCTGCTTTGTAACAGCTGCCTTCGGCTGAAATTCTTGGTTTAGTGCAGTGACCAGATCTCTTGCGGATTGAGCTTGCCCCTCATTCGCACCTTTCTCAATAGGACCCTTGATCCAACTCTTACCACTCCATTCAACAGTACACATAATCAGTAGCTTAGTGCTATTATTCTCAGCCCAAGTAACACAATATTTTGTCTTTGTAACAAACACGTTTCCGTTAGGCACGTCCGGCGTTTCTGTGGTGACGACAACGGTAACGTGGTCATTAAAGTCCCAGTCGAGTAAGGTCTCGGTTGTAATGCATTTAGTTTGCTTGGGTCCAAGACTGCTATTCAGCGGTTTGATGTAGTTGAACTTTCGTGATTTGTGTCCGTCACTGTCTGCCTCCCAGGCAGTTGGTTTCGACATATCTGGAAAAATATGTCAGCATTATTGACTTAGTAAGTTAAAAAAGAGTAAGCACATACCGAAATTTTTTAAAGTATTGGTAGTGTAATTGACCATCCACTTTGGGTCATCTCCCCAAAGCAATGTACACAGCCGTCCCACAGGCACATTAAACTTCTCATCGCAAACAACTTTCTCATAATGATCACTCGGAGAACACCCACACGTCGTCGGATCATGCTTCAAAGGACCAATTAATTCAAGCGTCTTCTCATCGACTGGCTCGCCGGCACCAGTGGCATCTGCGCCAACTGCTGCGCTACCAGTTTCTACACTATCACCATCTCCACCGCCACTCCCATTGCCATCGTCACTATCACCTTCTTGATCGCTTCCAGAGCTTTCATCCGATGATCCGGTCGGAGTTTCATTAGACGGTTCTCCATTATGCCAAATCGAGCACATGAGCTCATACGTACTATCTCTCGAAATAAAACTAGCAAATACATTACGCGCATGCAAAGTCTGGACGACAATAGCGTTCGGAAATAAACCTGCTGTAGCTTTCTTTTCAATAGCCATGACTTCATCAAACGAAATCACGAGATTGGTAACCCATCCAAAGATATTTGAGTTAAAACAAATATGCTGCTCAGAAATATATAGTCGTCCTTGCAACAAAATTTCACGACTAAGAGCGCAGCCATAGTCTTCAATCAAGTAATCATCCTCTGGAACTGACCTGAAAAGTTGATGAAAATCACGATTGCGTTTCTTATTAGCGACAGCAAAGCCAGTCACGCGAGGTGCCGAGAGTTGTGGGGCAATGTTCGACGTGATAGTCGGTGGTGTAACCATGCTTGCCGTCGAACCACGTCGTCGAATACCTGGATTGCGTTTACTCACACCTGAACGATCAGCAATTGCGAGGTTTGTCGTACTCTCGCTGAATGTAGTAGTACTAACCTGCGGCGCCGAACTCGGCTCACGCGAATCAGCAGCAGAAGCGCTATCATCATTATGTCCATTCACATTGTCTCCATTTTGAGCCTCAGAGTCAGTTGAACCCTTGTTTTCAACAATACTAGCAAGTGTCAGTTGACCGCTTCCTAGAGTAGCGATTGTGCGCGCGATTGATGCATGGCGAAGAGATTCGTCAAATTCGCCTGATCTGCGCGGAATTGGCTCGGTCTCGGCTCGATGCCTACCATAATGAGGTACTTCATTAGACATAGTCGGGGTTGTCATAGGTGAGTTTTCCGTTGAATCAGTACCGCGGCCGATGGAATTTGTGACACCGGAGGTAAGGCTTGTGATGGTGTTTGCAGCTGTCTGAGCCGCGGAAATTACAGAAGTGAGAAATGAGGGACCGGTTAGAGAAGAATTGTTCGATTGCATGTTGCTAGAAATGGCGCGCACATGGTTGAAGTGAGGTGTACCACGGCCTACGGCGACGGTTGAAGATGCAGTCGCGGCATCCTTGGAAATCGGCTGCGAGGCTTCGAGATCGGCAGGTAGGGATCCGGTAGGAGATAGACGGGAGTGAATCCCAGATTCGGCTTCGTCATCGGTCGAAGAGTCGTATCCACTAGATTGAACAAAAAATCAGGGTCAGAGATCGATCTCGACGTCATCACATCTGGCAGAATCTGCATCTTTAAGCATCCTCACCTTCCACCGCTCCATGAGCCTTCGCCAAGACTGAATTCCGAAGTGAGACTGTTGCGTCTACTGTTCGGTGTCGGATAAGACTGCTGGCCATTTTTAAGTCGTGAATCGGTTTCGAGATTTGTGTCCAGCTTGTGCTTCCGGCGCCGATGCCTGTGCCTCTGTTTCTCCTTGAAGTCCTGTAGCTTCTGGCGCACCTTCGAGGAGCTGCGCTTCAGGGACGAAGTAGGCGAGAGAGTGCGCGTCGGGCTCGAGAGAGTTGGCTTATCCGCCATTGTTACGGGATCACGAGTGCGAGAGCGCGGACGGGGATAAATATGTCGTCGCGGAGGCGTGTTCCGGAACGAGGCAGCTAGCGGTCGACGCCCAGAACGAGAAAAGAAGAAGGAAGCACTGCCGCACAAACAAAGTAGTCGAGTAGGCTAAATCAGTAGAACGGTCGCCGGAATCTGTTGTCGGGTTTCTGGGAACTCTTGTTGCTGCTTTGTAGCGGTTGCTCACGATGATCCGCCGCGTGGTGTCGGTGGTCGGTGGAAGAGGCTGCGGCAGCGGTAGTCACTACACGGACACCAGCTAGAGCGACCAGCCGCACCGGTTCAAACTGGCTCCCATTCCGAACCGATGTCCACAATCATTTTTTTGGCTCCTGCTGAACATAACCATCAGGAAGAAGACCGCCGCTGTCGGCAGAAAAAAAGCCCAAGCTAGCAGAAGACCACGCAGCTCGAGCATTCTCGCAGTCCTCTCTCGCCATCTCCAATGAAGCAGACCGTTGTCGACACCCCGCCGAAGCGGATCGCGGCAGTGCACTTTGGCGTCCTCTCGCCGCAGGAGATCGTGAAGCAGGCCGAGATTGAAGTCTCGACTCGCGAGCTCTTCGACCTGGAGAAGGGCAGAACGCCGAAGGAACATGGTGCTTTGGATCGAAGAATGGTATGTAACCTCCATTTATATGCTAGTTTGTACACATTTGTTAATATGTTTCTGGTAGGGCACATCCAACAACTCGGCGGAATGCTCGACTTGTCATGGCAAGCTCGCTACCTGTCAAGGTCACTTTGGCCATGTCCGGCTCGCTCTCCCTGTCTTTCACGTTGGATACTTCAAAAGTGTTATTTCGATATTACAGGACATTTGCAAGGTATGCACAATTTAACACATGCCACTCTATATCGGTAATTGCAATTCTGACACCGCCATGATAGGAATGCGCCGCTATTCTGCTGGACGACGCAAACCGACTCAAGTTCTTGCAAGAACTACGTCGTCCTGGAATCGACAACCTGAGACGCATGCAAATCCTTAAAAAAGTCAACGAACAATGTCGAAAACAAAGACGATGCCTGCAATGCGGTGCCGTCAATGGTGTTGTAAAGAAAGCTGGCCCGCTCAAAATTATTCACGACAAATTTAGGTGGACCGGCAAGCAAGTAGTCGAAGAAAAAATTGAATTCGATAAATCTTTTGCCCAGGCAAAAGAATTTGTTCCTGATCTTGAGAAATTCCAAAAGAAAGCGATGGACGACATGAACCCCCTCAAAGTTCTGAATCTCTTTAAAAGGATAATTCCCTCAGACTGCGAACTGCTCGGAATGGATCCTCTCGAAGGACGCCCAGAGATGTTTATATGGCAATATGTTCCAGCTCCTCCTGTCTGTATTCGTCCTTCCGTGCAGCAAGAAAGTGCTAGTAATGAGGATGATCTAACTGTCAAATTGACTGATATCGTTTGGACAAGTTCGTTAATTCGATCGGGATTGGATAAAGGAATGACTATAGTAAATCTTATGGAGCAGTGGGATTATTTGCAATTGTGCGTCGCTATGTATGTCAACAGCGACACTCCGGGAACTTCTGGACCAGGAGCTCCCGCAAAACCTATGAGAGGTTTATGCCAGCGATTAAAGGGTAAGCAAGGTCGATTCCGTGGAAATCTTTCTGGAAAACGTGTCGACTTTTCTGGTCGTACAGTTATTTCACCAGATCCAAATTTGAAAATCAATGAAGTTGCTGTTCCCGATCGTGTCGCAAAGATCTTGACTTATCCTGAAACTGTTAATCGCTACAATAAGCAAAAGTTAAAAGAGAGAATCTTGAACGGACCTGATATTCATCCGGGTGCGAATTACCTCGTGAAGAAAGACGAAGAAGGAAAGCGTTACTTGAAATATGGTAACAGAGAGCAGATTGCGAATAACTTGCAGGAAGGAGATATTCTTGAACGACATCTTGAGGACGGTGATATCGTTCTCTTTAATCGTCAACCATCACTCCATCGACTAAGTATTCTTTCCCATTTTGCCAAGATTCGTCCTTGGAGGACGTTTCGATTAAACGAGTGTGTATGTACCCCTTACAATGCTGATTTTGACGGAGATGAGATGAATCTCCACGTCCCACAAACAGAAGAAGCTCGCACTGAAGCTATGAACTTGATGGGTGTCAAAAATAATTTGATTACTCCTCGAAATGGAGAGCCTATTATTGCGGCCACTCAGGATTTCATTACTGGTTCATTTTTGATTTCTCGCAAAGATTCTTTCTTCGATAGAGCTCAGTTCTGTATGCTTTGTTCTATGATGTCGGACGGTGATCTTCAAATTGATTTACCGCCGCCTACGATTATGAAACCCGTATATCTATGGACTGGAAAGCAGGTCTTCAGCACACTGATCAAGCCCAGCAAGCAATCAAAGATTTTGATTAATCTGGAGTCAAAGAACAAGACTTTCCATCCTCCTCCTACAGGCTACCCTCCAGATATGTCTCCAAACGATGGATACCTAGTAATCCGCGGCAGTCAAGTCATGTGTGGATCAATGGACAAAAACACTCTTGGAGACGGTAAAAAGTCATCAGTGTTTTATGTCATCCTGCGAGATTTTGGGCCGGACGAGGCGATTGCTGCTATGAGTCGAATGGCTAAACTGTGCGCTCGCTTCCTGGGAAATAAAGGTTTCTCCATTGGAATCAATGATGTTACTCCCGGAAAGATCTTGAATTCGAAGAAAGATACTCTAGTTGAAAAGGCATATGGTGCTTGTGACGACTTAATTATCAAGTACAAGGAGGGTAAGCTTGAAACTAAACCTGGTTGCAATGAAGAAGAAACTCTTGAGATGGAGATATCTGGTATCTTGTCCAAAGTTCGAGAAGAAGTCGGCGAGATTTGTATTCGAGAGCTCGAGAAGTCAAACGCTCCTTTGATTATGGCTACATGTGGATCTAAAGGATCTACTATTAATGTCTCACAGATGGTTGCATGCGTTGGTCAACAAATTATATCTGGTAAGCGTGTGCCCAATGGTTTCCAAGATCGATCTCTGCCACATTTCCCCAAATATTCCAAGGAGCCACTTTCGAAAGGTTTTGTCCGTGACTCATTTTACTCTGGATTGTCTCCTACCGAGTTTTTGTTCCATGCTATTTCTGGTCGTGAGGGTCTTGTTGATACTGCTGTCAAGACTGCCGAAACTGGATACATGTCTCGTCGTCTAATGAAGTCGCTTGAAGATTTGTCTATGCAATATGATTCTACCGTACGCAACTCTAGCAGTGGAGTGGTTCAATTTCAGTATGGTGGCGATCGTTTGGATCCATTGGATATGGAAGGTGATGCAAAGCCGGTGAACTTTGTGCGCACATGGTCGCATGCGATGAACATCACTTACTCTAATGACTCGACTCCGCTGATGCCATATGAAGTCATTCGAACTGTTGATGAGATTTTGAGTCCCTTAGAGCAGAAGATTGCTCAACCCAAAGAGTACCTTATGGAGAACGCTGACGGATCAAACGAATCGCAGCTTCAGCATGTGGATGAATATGAATCCGAGCGAGTGTTTTATCAAACGGTCCGTGACTTCGTTTACGACAAAGCATTTGAGCTGACGAATATGCGCCGGCGTCGTGGTCTTGCTAGAATGCGCTTTGAAACCGACTCAGAGTACGATTGCGAACTTCAAGAATCCGAAGCGCGAGCAGTCGCTCAAATTGCTGTGAATCGAATTTTAATAATCAGCGATGAAATGATTCGCGAGTTTTTAAGACATTGTTTAATGAAATATGAGCGATCAAAGGTCGAACCTGGTACTGCTGTCGGTGCTGTAGGAGCTCAATCAATCGGTGAACCTGGAACTCAGATGACTTTGAAGACTTTCCATTTTGCTGGTGTCGCTTCTATGAATATTACACTAGGTGTTCCACGTATTAAGGAAATTATCAACGCTTCAAAAGTTATTAGTACGCCTCTTATTCGTGCTTTGTTGGTTAATAGTCAAGACGAGCGAGCTGCGCGCATGGTGAAAGGCAGAATTGAAAAGACGCATTTGGAAGACGTAAGTTTGAAAATTCTGGTAAAATTTCGTGGAACTTTTTGATATTAACGGTAAATTTTGTAGATCATCTTTTATATGGAAGATGTTTATCAAGAGAATCAAGCATTCTTATCTGTTCGTCTCGATCTCAAGACAATCGAAAGCCTTCAACTGGAAATCAACCTTGACCATATTGTTAATGCTATTGCAAATGCTCCTAAGCTGAAGATTCAGATGTCCGATATTACCGTATTTGGCAATGATCGGATACGTATAGGTGTGCCTGATATTGCGGAGAAGGATCGCAAGAAAGCCAAGACAGCAGCCGAGACTGAGGTCTTTTATCGTTTGCAGCATTTGCAGCGCGCCTTGCCAAAGATCGTCGTTCATGGAGTTCCTAGCATCTCACGAGCTGTTATTAACATCGATGCGAAGACTGACGAGAAAGAAATTTTGGCTGAAGGATATGGACTGCGAGCTGTGATGAACACAGATGGTGTTGTTGGTACTCAGACGACGACCAATCACGTCTTGGAGATGCGTCAAACGCTAGGTATTGAAGCTGCTCGATCAAGTATTATTTCAGAGATTGCCACTACAATGTCTGAGTACGGAATGAATGTTGATCCTCGTCATATTCAGCTTTTGGGTGATGTCATGACTTATAAAGGAGAAGTACTTGGTATTACACGATTTGGTCTCGCGAAGATGAGAGATAGTGTTCTACAGCTTGCATCTTTCGAAAAGACTACCGATCATTTGTTTGATGCTTCGTTCCATATGAAGACTGATTTGATTGAAGGTGTCAGCGAATGCATTATTCTTGGTCAGCCTATGCGGATCGGAACGGGAGCGTTTCAACTTGTGAGAAGAACTGGAATGTCGTCTGGAGAGAATTTTGGCGAGAAGCCGGTACTGTTTGAAGATTTATGTGAAGAGCTGTCGACTTAATTCAACGGTGCTTAAAGATTTGCAGATGTTTTATGTAGCATTGTTGATTTCTGTGTAGAAGTGTACTAACTTGTAATGATGTAATAAACAATTATGAAGATATGCAGCGTTTTATATTGACATGATATATTGATCTCAGAATGCTGGAATCTTTGACAATAATGTGATCAGGAATAAATACTGTCTGAGGAAATGTCTCTTCACCCTGCCTTTTGGCCATGCCTCTTCAAATAAGGTATCTTGACAACACACGATTTGATATAAACCGGATCGAATCTCCCAAGCAGTCAACCCTAGGGCAAATTCATACTTGGCAGCTCATGGTTGCACAGTCTCAGCGCGTGGTAATGTCTATTTTCTCTGTAGTCTTTCTTTCTGATCGGTGTTGAGCATGGCACTGGCAGAAGATTTTCTTTACTACGTAAACTCATGTCGATTCTCAAGAGAGCCTCCCAGTTTGCCACTTTATTGGTCATTACTTTCGTAAATTGAACTCGCGGTTAGCTAGCCAATGCATATCAAAGTCAGGCGTAACGATTTACTTCGCATTTGTAGCAAGATTGAGATGCAGAGACTGCTCTCTTATCAGTAATGTAAAACAGATTTATGAGTTATGATTATTTAAGAAGAATACCAAATTTATCGACAGATATATGCGTACGCACAGACAAGATCATTCCGCGTTTGTATTAGACAATGTATATACAAGAAATCTCAATCCAAATCAACGGCCCGATAAGAGGGACGTCTGAAGGCCTTCGTCATCGTTGTCGTCGTCATCTTCACTTTCCTCCTCGCTGACGTCGTCAAACCCAGCTTCATCGTCAACCTCATCGTCACCATCATCATCATCGTCATCTTCATCCGAATCTTCTTCTGAATCGTCATCAGAGTCATCCGAGTTTTCTTCCTCTTCTTCTTCACTATCCTCGCTGACTTCGACAATCACTTCAACTTCGCTCGCACTACTGTCCTCCGCTTCAGCCACTGCTTCAGTTTCCTCTTCACTGTCGCTCACCATCTCACCAACAGACGGTTCACCGAAAAACTCATCCAAAGTAACATGATGATCCTCTTCTTTCTTGAGAACAGGTGTAGCAGCAGGTTTCCTCTCTGCGATAGGTGCAGGCTTCTTAGCAGCCTTTTTGGCTGCCTTTTTGCTCTTCTCAGTCTTCTTTGATTTCTTGCTCCTTTTGCTTTTCTTGATAGCAGACTGGATAATACGTGTCGTTGTAATGTCTTCTTCAATAACCTCCTTGGGGTCGTCGCGGATCGCTGGGTCAGGAGTTTCGATACTCCACAGAGGTAGCGGTGTCGAACTCGTAACTACTCCTGTAACCAGCATGCCAGTGCTACCGAGCAAAAAGCTCTCTTTTCCTTGAGATGGTGATGGAGCATGAGGGGAAGGTTTAGGTGCTTGCAATAATAGTTTAGCCAGCGGAGCACCAGGAGCATCCAAAACCGACTTGAAGAGTCTAGCTCGGTCACGCAAGTCGTACGACGTGTCATATCGCGCCAGTAGCATTACATAATCAAAAAGCAGGTCCATAGGATCAGCGGGTGGCTTAATAGTAGGCTCAAGCTCGGAGCCATTCTCATTATATCCATCAATAACGCCATTTATCTCCTCAGATACCGGACGATCTTCAATATGGTAAGAATAGATTTTGGCAGCTAAAAGGACGATTTGTAGCTTTGTGCCTTCATCTTCATCAACAAAACTCTTAGCACACTTGCGTAGTACATCAGGTGCAATGCGTTGTGCAATACCAGCAAATTCTCCAACCAACCAAATAATACTCGCCCGAGCAAGTGGCACATGAGACTTGTCAAGGGCGTTGGCAAGCTTGGCAACAGTTTTGATATGATCTTTTGGAGAGAGCTGAATGATGTATCTGATGACAGTAAGCGACTCACCAACGAGTACATGGCTTGGTGAGTGAATCTGTTTGAGCAGCCATCGCAGAGCACGATGAGCTATTGTGGGGGATATCTGAGCGCATCGACCGATTGCTCGAACTGATTCAGCGATGAGTGCAGAGTCGGCTGTTGTGGCGTAATATTGGAGCTCGGTAAGAACTTCAGCAACATTTGCCTCCGAGCATGAGAGTGTTAGAACCTCGATTTTAAGCTTCGCAATCTGGAACGAGTCGGAAGGAAGGACGTAGAAATATTTCAGATAAGGAGCAAATAGATCCTATCACAAATTAGTAAAGAATCAATTGAGTGCGTTAAAACAAAATATGACTAACCTGACTGGTCAATGCGAGCACGACGATGTTGGTCATCACAACATACTGAATTTCCGGAGGTTGAGCAAGTAGTCTAACAAGAGGAGGACCTAAGAATGAGAGGTCTGCTTCAGGGACGAGAGAATTAAATAAGTTCACAACGGCCATAACGACCGCGCTATTGCGGCTTTGCAGCAGAGGCTTTGCAGCAGCGAGCAATCGTTCCAAATCAGGGTCAATGACAAACTCTTCTTCAACAACGGCTGGTTGCTGCTCGCCATCGCTTCCCTCATCATCAGAGTAAAATGTATCTCTAGGCTTCTTGACCATCGAGCCTTTTGGGACGTAAACGCGGACATAGCGAGTCATGACGTCTAAAAGGCAAACAAGTCCCCATTCTTCAATATCGGCAAGCATACTGCAATATCGTCTATAATGTACGTGAAGCATCTCAAGTCTATCAGGGCAGATTCTGACAAAAGTCTGGACAGCAGAGCCGACGACATAATAACTCTTGTCAGCTAGTAGGGTTCCGAGATAGCTGACAAGAGTTTCAAAATTGCTTTTATCTAGCTCATAGGCTTTGCCAATTGCAACTGCTGTCGCTCGTCGAACGATAGCAGAAAAGTCGACGATGGACTTACGGATCGCAAGCAAGATAATGGGAGCAATGCTGGGAACTTTGATACCAGATAGCACCTTGATTGCCATTGCTCGGATTTGAGGATTCTGATCACCGAGAGATTTCTGAATTGCATTAATGGAAAGCAAAGCAAGGTCGGATTCGCGTTCGGCATATCGTAGAAGATATATGTAGACCAGTTTCCGGACCTCGAGAGTCTGCGCAGCTGAGTTCTTTACGATTTCGGGGAAGTACTCGGACGCATCCTCGCCTTTCGACATGAACTAGAGAGAGTTAGCAGTAAGTAAGGGAATAGATGTGATAAAAATTCAAAAATATAACATACAGTAGCAATTGCTTTCATTCCTTGGAGCTTCTCTTTCTCATGGCGCGAGTTCAAGAAGCGCTTGACGTCGCGCACTCGGAAGACGCCATCCTCACCCAGAGCAGGGGTTCGAGCAGACGCGGCCGCCTCCATTGTTATCTCCTTCGCGGTCTCAAAGGCCGCGCTGATCTTAGAGAGTGATTCCGCCATTGAGAGAATGAGAGGGCGCCACAAACGAATGAGTAGATGGAATGGCTCTGCTTAGTTTTGGTGGCTTTAAGTCGCGAGGCCTCGGCCGCATCACTTCGACATGCCTAGGGTTGGGTGTATATCGCGTCAGATAAATCTGATAACAATGGATAAGCTACAGCGGGTGACAGAAGTACTGATACTCAATGTCCACCATTTTCTAATTCCTTGCTAATTTTATAAAGCTGATAGGATTCTAATGCCTAAGTAGTTTGGCCACCCTGCCTCTGCCGTGATATACTGCTCATTCAACCGGGAAGAACATCACTCTGGGGCGGCTCTCTATGCTTTAACATGCCATGATTTTCATATCTATATATATAATGTATATATCATGCTGATGATACTGGACTCATTACGGCGACTAGCGGCTATGCGTCTAGAATAGCCAGGCAACAGCAGGAAGCGTTGGTCTAAGAATGGCGTCGACCATCTCAGTGGATGCGGTATTTGATGCTGTTGTTGGCGTATACTCATGTCTACATCAAGCATGCGTAATCTTACAAGATTTCAGAATATAGAGCATCAATAGTCAATAATAATATATTATGAATATATTTATACAATAACATGATAGAATATGAAACCACATCAAATCTGCATCACTCTTGCTACCCTGACCTCAGCCGTGTCAGCAGCCAGCAGTTGCAGACAAACATAGAGCTCCTCAGGCATTAGATCTCGACAATTGTAAGTGTAATGAGGATACCTACAACTATACATTAGCAAGTCCAAAGTGAAAATCAACGTTCGTAGTAAAGAACTTGAAGCAACTGCTGCTCTGCACATCCCTGCCTTATATAAACATCAGTTGCCCATTATAAAACTCACGGACTAGGTCTTAATCACGCATTCCCGCACAAGCACCGCGGAGAAGTGCAGTTGGAAATCGTGTAAAATATTGATAGTCAGGTGGTATACAGTCTCATGAATTGAATGGTAGATTTGAAGGTGGATCATATCACCTGGCGACAGAGCTATACAGCAACCTGCATCACCATCACACCTCCGCAATTGGCATAAAGATTAAACAACCACAACATTATTGTACTGCTCGCATCAGGCTGCACCGGAACTCACGTCATGCTTCACCTCAGAAAGCATCATCAACCGACTTAAGCGCTCGCCTTCCCACAATACGTGCATTACTAACCGCAAACACTTAAGAGACAGTTATCAAGATAATGGCATGTTCTAAGAGTTAAAATTTGCAAATTCGATGCGGATTCCTGTTTCGAGCTGGCCGTGGCCAGCCAAGCCTTGCCTGGCGATAACATGACGATCGGCAATGGGCGCAACAACAGATAATCAAAGCCCAAAGGCTTATTTATTATCAATAAGCAGTTAAAAACTAGCAATAACCTCGCAATACTGTAAAAAAGGAGTAGCTTGGTCTTGCTAGTAGTTTATTCTTATTCAATGAGTTGTGGTTCGAAGAGCAAGACAGACACGAATTTTATTCGATCACAGTAAATGTACAGTTGTATTCAATCACACAAACAATTCTAGTACAGAAGCGGCCATTCTTCAATAAATCATTATTCAAACGCAGATGAACAATAGAAAGAAGGAAATATGCATTCAACGAGCGGAGGCCAGGCTTGATCACAGCAGCACTTGCGTTACTGTAGTCTTCGACGTCAATCAGCTATATGGTTTCGTCCATGATATATCATCTTTTCTTCAATTATTGTAATCCTTCGTATAGAAGCCAAGTAATAGAATTAGTTGGCCGACATAGCTAACTTGAACACATCAAGCCAGCATCAGCCACTTTGCCCGCACCCATCAGGGACTTTGACGTGCATCACTAATCTATTATATCAGCTAATTCTACACGTGATTTGCGGTGGACATGGGTTTAGGGCTTTAGTTGAAGACCGAAAACGACCCCGAAATCGGTACTTGGCAAATAGAAGTTCAGAAGTTGTGCCGTAACGTAACGTACCGGGCGTTATACTCTAATGAGGTTGACAAGCTTCCAGATAAGCTGCAGCTGTGTGAGACGAATTGTCCGGCTTCAACCGCCAGCCCGGTGTTTGCATGGCAGCTCTGGCAATTTCTCAGATGGAAATTCGGATAAGTCTTCGACCATTCAACCTCACGGATCGACATGTGGGGCGACTGAAGGAAATGGAGAGAAAGAAGAAAATAATGCAGGAAATGACTTTGATGATAAAGTTGATTCAGGTACAATGGAGCTGAAGAAAAATCCGGACGTTCGAGAATCACTTGATTTGTCGGCAAAGCAACTTCAAGAATTAGCAACAAGTTTACGTGCTGGATTTCGGAAAATAGACGGAATTAAGGGCGAAGATAGCTCGCGAGGGAGAAAGCTATCAATTGAAGAATTGCTTAACCGGATTGTTGCTAGTCGGAGGCCACTGACATATAATTCTTATTGGCAGAGAATTGAAGAGCTAGCTGTGCAGTTAAGGGCACAATCAATGCGAAAAGGTGAAGAAGAACGAGCAGGAAGACTGAAGCTGACCGAAGAAGAAGAGGAAGAAGAGGAAGAAGAAAAAGAAAGCGAACTGGATTTCTTTCCTGAATTTCTGCGAGAAGTTCAGTCTTCTGGCGAAGTCAAGCCTACGGAGCTTGAGCGTCTCATGCACGATTTGATTTCAGAAGAAGTTCACGAGTTTGAAGATAGCGAAGAATATTACCAATCAAATGAAGGAGATGCTGGTAAGGTTGGTGCTTTCATTGGGAATCTATTGAAAATTGCTGACCTTTCTTCAACCAAGCAGAAAACGCTGAAGGTTCCACAATTTTATTTTTTCCGATTGCTCTTCCAATTCTGCATCGAACTGATTTCGAGCGTCTGTCGGGCACAAACATTAAATTCAAATGTAGGTGTCAAAATAACCAGCTACTCAACTACTGTCATTTACTAATATCGCGACGATCAATAGTCTACCAAAATCGGAGATCTCGTATGGTACAAAAAAATGGATATTATCTGAGATTTGCCAACAACCGAGATGCCATGACCTTCCATAAACGTTGCGCTGAGGCAACGATTTACGAACAACCACTAAAATCGCGATTCGTGAGTCGACTTCCCGATACGTTACGAGAATCGATGGAGTATAAATTTATTTCATCAAAGCACAGTTTAGTGATATTGAGCGAGCTTCCTTCTTCATCCAAGCGACAAGACGTGTTGAGACTGTTACAAGATTTTAAACTCGCAGGGCCTCAAGAGTCTTCTGTATTAGAAATGGGCGCGTAAGTTTCTACCCCTTTTCTTCCTATCGTGGAAATATGAGTTTTGTGAGTGAACGCTAATATCCTGTTGTAGTTTGGCAATCGGTAAGCGATATGCAGTACACATGAAGTCAGAAGAAGATGCCTACAGATTGATAGCTAAAGTCCACCGAACGCCGTGGAGCAAAGCAGAACCGGTGCTGATAACGGCGGATTTAGTGCCGAGAGCGAATAGATATTCGGAAGCGGAGGGGACCTACGATAAATTCGAGAACGAGACCGGAATTACAGGATAGGGAAATGCAGTTGTAGAATGTAAAGTTTGCGTAAATATTGTGAGTATAAATGCATTTGCGCATAATCCTCTGAGGAGCTGTCTACATATTCGGAGCCGGCGAGAAGCAGTGCCAGTCCCTGAATATAATTAATTATTGCGTATGGATCAATTCGCGACGTACTCTTGTTGTTCTTGCTTATAGATATTCGCCGTGCAGCGGTCGATTAAAGCGGCAGTAGAGAAGTCTTCCACTTTACGTCATCCAGCGGCTTGGAAATCTGCAGCCTCACGCAAACTTCCCTGCTCCTCACAAATACCAACCATCGCCCATTCCACTTTACAAGATTCATACCCCGCGATAAAGAGATACTCTTCAGAATAGGAATATTAAACTATTCTTGAACGGTACCGCTTGCCATGACTACTGGCGATAAGTGGAGTACCGAGAACGAGGCAGTGCGTCCGGATCTGAGTGTCACATGCGCTCACTGTTCATCAAGTGCTAACTCATTCTTCATCCACAGATCGTGCTCGGCCCGTTCTCTTACCTCGAATCACACCCTGGGAAAGACCTTAGAAGAGTGCTGGTAGACGGCTTTAACGTCTGGCTGCAAGTTCCTGAATCGTCGGTGGAGATCATTAGCAATATAATCTCGAGGCTGCACGCTGCTTCGTTACTGTGAGTTTATTTCACGAGTCACGAATGACAAGTGTCATACTGACATATATTATCTTGACAGTATAGATGATATTGAAGACTCTGCAACGTTACGAAGAGGGTTCCCTGTTGCTCATAGTATATATGGTGTTCCGCAGACTATCAATTCTGCAAATTACGTGTACTTTGTGGCACTACAAGAACTGTCAAAGTTGAATAATCCAGAAATCTTCAAAATATTTACAGGTTTGCCAAATTTTTTTTCTTTATGAGCCATCGTTGATGAGAGAAGTTAACATTTATCGTTAGAGGAGATGCTTAATTTACATAGAGGGCAGGGCTTGGATTTGTATTGGCGCGATTCGCTGGTATGTCCAACAGAGGAAGAGTATATAGCTATGGTCCAAAACAGTATGCCCATCTGCGCACTTATATAAGATATCATCAGCTAATTGGCGATACAGAGACTGCTGGCCTTTTTCGATTAGCTGTGCGACTATTACAAGCTGAATCAAAAACCAATTAGTGAGTTCAGAGTGCCTGCACTTTCGCCTTTATTTTAGATACGATCGAAGGCTAATTTCTCGAAATAATAGTGATTTTGTACGTTTGGCGAATATGATTGGAATTCTTTACCAGATCCGCGATGATTATATGAATCTGCAATCAGATCAGGTATTATATTACGAATTTAGAAATCTTATCGCTGGTGATGGCGCTGATTTCCTCTTGTTTAATAGTATTCAAAAAGCAAAGGATTCTGTGAAGATTTAACTGAAGGAAAGTTCTCTTTTCCAATAATTCACAGCATAAAACACGACTCGTCCAATCATCAGATGATTAGTAAGTTTTTCTAAACTTCGCTTTCTACGAAACTGTAAAGGCTGACTTCCACGTTGTCTATCAAGATATTTTAAAAGAACACTCCAAGGATAAAGCGCTCAAGGAATATGCCGTTAAATACATGCGTGAAGTTACTAAGAGTTTTGACTATACAATAACTGCTATTAGAGAATACGAGAACAAAATTCATGACGAACTTGCTAGGTTGGATGTGGGTCCTAATTCTATCATCGAAAAGGTGCTCTCAAGTCTATCAATATAATCCATACACCTTTGAATAGACGGAAGGATGTCTATTAGCATATCAGGATTATTAATATTGCGAATCATACCTGATTCGATCTATCTTTTTAGCTGACAAGGAACATATTTTAATCACACGCTTATGAATGTTCTGCAGTTTCGCCTTGATTTTGTTGGCGTATATTCGGCTCATATATAGTACCGATTGCATTCTGCGTACCATGACTGAATATATTGGATCATGATTATGATTATGATTATGAATATGATACATGGCGTTTCGTTTCATTATTGATTGTTTAATAAGGGAATTCTAGTAATGTACATAATATAACTTCATTGAACGATTTCCCAATTTGCATACTCTTTAGAGATTAAATGCCAACCGTATACAAATGATATCGAACAAACAAAATATCGATACCACAAGTAAATACAAAAAGAAGTAACACCTTACTTGAAGAGTTTTCTGAGCGAAATCTGGCCTTCGTCGTTCCGCGACAAAACCTTGGCGACAGCTAATTCAAAGTCCTCTTGAGTGACGTGAATTCTTCGCTCTCTAAGAGCGTACATACCAGCTTCAGTACAGACACCCTTGACCTCAGCACCCGAGCACCCGTTCATCTTGTCAGCGATCTTGCGCAAATTGATACCACGAGTCAAATTCATCGATCGAGAGTGAATTCGTAGAATATCGGTACGGGCCTCAAGAGTTGGTGGAGGAAACTCAATTTTTCGATCGATACGACCAGGCCTAAGAAGAGCAGGATCAAGAATATCAAGTCTGTTAGTGGCCATGATAACTTTGATATTCTTGCTAGACTCAAAGCCATCAAGCTGATTCAAAAGTTCGAGCATAGTTCTCTGGACTTCCGAATCACCTCCACTGCTACCCTCCACACGGCTTGATCCGATAGAATCAATCTCATCCATAAAGATAATACTAGGAGCATGTTCCCTAGCCATGACGAAGAGCTCACGCACCATACGACTACCTTCACCGATGTACTTCTGTACAAGCTCAGAACCACTGACACGAATGAACTTGCATTCAGTATGGTGAGCGACGGCACGAGCAAGAAGCGTCTTTCCAGTACCGGGAGGGCCGTATAGCAAAACACCCTTGGGCTGCGCGATTCCAAGCGATTCGAAGAGTTCGGGATGCTTGACTGGCAGCTCAATGACCTCCTTGATTTCTTTAATCTGTTGATCAAGACCGCCGACCATCTCATAAGTACTATCAGGCACCTTCTCAACCATCATAAGAGAAACAAGAGGGTCAACTTTGTTGGGGAGGATTTGATGCAACTGGTAAGTGTCTGATCGTAGACATACTCGCAAGCTCGGTGTGATCTTCTTGATATCGATCTCAGGCGAGATATCAACGACATACTTGCCCTCAGGATGGACTTTAACTAGAACTTTGGTCTTTCCCATCGCCTTCATAACCTCTCCAACATAAGATCCCGGCTCTTGAAGAAGCTGGAGTTCCTCACGCAGTAATCGAACTAAACGCGACCCCGTCCACGTATTAGCGCTCAAACTCACCCAACGTTCATCAATTGCAATCATATCGATACAACTCACCTTTGGTATTCAAAGCATTTCGCTGAGCTTCTAGTCGTCGTAAATTTTGAGTTTTCTCGTTGATCTGAAGCTCAGTCTCTTCGATCTTCTGAGTATAGTACTAAGTGGCGGATGGACGTGTTAGCCGGTTGTCAGATTTGACCCATCGTTCTTCTGGACAGAAGCAACGAAATAAACGCAAACAACATACAGGCTTGATTCCACTCTCTCTCACAATAGCAACCGTCATTTCGAATTAGAACGAGCAAATGCAGAAAGCTGGTAGATTGAGACGTTGAATTCGCTGTGGGAACTTGCTGAAGGTCAGATCGAGTCTCATATCGTGTGGTGTAGCGTAGAACAATCACAAATTGAATCACAATTGTAGAACACACGTGATCTATTGTGACTTGACTGGAGATTCACAAAACTTATCGCGGACCGCGAACGTGCCTATAGATTTCATACCCCGATTTCTAAAGTGCTCGTCCCGCGCACCGGATTTTCTGGTCGGAAAGTGCGGTGATTGTGATATATTCTCGGCAGACGCGATGTATTTGCTGTGAAAAGTACAGCTCTCAGTCCATTATCAGTCCCGAATTTGGGCGGTGCACATCGATATCCGATAAGGCCGACAACGACAGACGTCTTTATTGCACTCTACGCGTGCTCTGCAAATCAAATTCGCTCAAAGTTATATAGAGTGCGCGGTTATGGATGCAACTGTAGATGAGCTAGCAAAGTTCAGAAGTGAGTGGGAGAAGGAGGTGCAGGAACGGAAACGAACCACAAGACGCGCGCAGCCGTCTACGAATAAGGGCAAAAGCATAGGAACCGAGTCTCAGCCTGAGAGCAGTACTCGAACCGGCCTTCAGATATCTTTACCTCAGCATAGCAATGCTGATATTGAGCAAGAGCTGGATATCGAGGAAGAAGAGGACGAGGTCGAGGAAGATGAAGTTGAAGATGAAGATCCACTGCTAGAAGACGAATTAGAGTCATCAACTGAGGAACTGGTGCAGAATATGACGCAGATGGATCTGAATCTGGAACTTGAGCTTCAAGCTGCTACAAACCCTTCTTCCGTGCCTACAAAGCCTGTTGAAGTTTTACGAACATCTCAAACCGAGGATTCCACTCCACGGTTATCTCGAAGAGATCCAGATGAACAAGAGACGGCTTCTTCGACCCCTGAGCTGCCAATGGATTACGCTGATGTATCAGAAAATTTACTAGTAGCAGAATCAGGTGCTGGCTCTGAAGTTAGTCGTGTTCAGCGAGCATTGATGGTTTACGAGCTTGCGGTTGAGAAGGAGCGGATTGGAAATTTATCAGATGCTCTAAAGTTTTATAGACAGGCTTTTAGAGTATGTTCCCTCTCGAATTAATATTACAGCTTCTGATGGATACTAACATTGGCGGGCAGCTGGATGATACAGTAGACAAGCTCTACAAGAACAAGCACTTTCCCGCCAGTTCATTCAAGCGTGCACCATCTCCCTCGAAAAAAGCGGCCACCTCTTCGCTTCCGAATGACAAAACAACGTCAATTTTGTCAGATTATTCGAATCTTGAAGCAAATCCAGAAGACGAAGAGCTACCTTCTCCGCTTATTAATCTGCCTAACGAGGTCACATCTGCTGTTCTTCGCACGCTTGCCTTAAGTGACCTTTCATCGTTCACAAAAGCTACGTATACATGTAGAAAACTCGCGTTCTTAGGATATAATGATGCTCCTTTATGGAAGGCTTTGTGTATGAGAGAATATCCTCGAATGAACTACGAGGAGGAGGTGGACGAATACGAGGCGGTGTCGCTATGGAACGATGATTGGCGACATATGCTTTTGGAACGGCCACGCGTGCAATTTAATGGTATCTACATTAGCACTTGCAATTATCATAGGCATGGCATTTCTGATTCTTGGAATGCACCGATTCATATTGTTACGTATTACCGATACCGTTAGTATTCATTTTGTTGCTGATTGTTGACCTATTTTTGGTGAGAGAGCTAATTATGGCTGTTTTTAGTCCGGTTCTACGACGATGGAACATGCATAACTCACTTAACAACTCGAGAACCTATTGAGGTAGTATCTGAGTTTCACCGGCATTTGATGCGTCGCGATATGTTCCGGGGTACTTGGCTTATGTCCATGGATGGACGTATCCGGATTGAATCTCAGGCTCCTGTTGCCAAATATCTCTTCTTGCAGGAGCTCGAGATTAAGTCATCAGGACGCGGAAGACATAACCGTATAAATTGGGTGAACTTCTGGAGCTTTAATCGACTGAGCGAAGAGCGAGTGGTAAGTTTGTTGCATCGTGCGTTTTATCGCGCAATTACTCAGAGCTAACGAAAATAATGCGCAGGAGTTCTCTCTACAGCATGACAAGCCATTTTATTTCTCTCGAGTGCTTTCCTACGACCGTCCACCAAAGAGCTTTGCTGATGCAGTGATGGCCCCAGTCGCTTCTTCTGCAGCGGCGCCAGGCTCGTCTGTCGGTGGTGCGGGCACAGTAGGATTGACGCGTGGTTAGAAGCGGTAGTTCATAGTGAAATGTAATGCTATTCCAATCGATATCTAAAGTCCTTTGACTCCGGCCTGCTGTAGGGTGCATAATTGATTATCAGCCGGCTGTGGCTGAGGACACGGTCACAAAATGCGGGGTTCGATGGTGAATTTCGGGAAATCTCGGCGATGCGCAGGGACGAAATATACGAAATTCGGTTGACCTTTATTGAATTTTATCGAATCCGGCACTAAATTAGCTTTGTTATCATTATAGTATAGTAGATCATCATAGAACATGTAAGCTTGGAGATTCTCCAGATAACAGCTGAGGCTAGCTCGAACTGGCCACCCACAGGCACTACGCAGGACGAGCAGCCAGAGCAGCCAGAGATCCGACCGTCGATTACAACTCGCGATATTGACGCTGGACGTTGCCGGTGTCCGCGAACTCAAAACTGGATTGGAGCCAGGAAAACTCTCGCGATCCGTATTCTTTCGCATTAGCTCCCCGGCCTGCTATTGCGACAATTCGATGATGGAAGGAGCTATAGCTTATGGGCACTAGGAGCGGCGCATTGGCGGCTAGGCGACGGTGCTGTAGGTATTGGGGTTCTCATACTACAGCTACTAGCCGCCTTGAGCAGAGGCAGTCGGGATTAATAATGGCTTCTTCAGCACGGTCGACATCGACGACGCCTCAGCCCGAGCGGCATATCCCAAATGCCTTCTTCCCGCTTTCGAAAGCAAACTTATGTCAGGAAGGAATACGGTACCAAGAAGCTGCCCGATCCGAAAGTGTCCAAATGAAGCATCGAACGGCAAGCAGCGGCGCCAGTGGCTAGGGTTCCGTTCGACCAGCCACCACCGCCCTTGCACATGCTTGCGGCGGTGCGCTCGTCTTGTGACATTCTGACGAGATCTGTTCTTTCTCTCAAAAGCCTGCCCGTCTCTCGCATCGATCCTGCCTCTGCCAGCAGCCATTCCACCGTCACTGCGTTCAGCTGAGAACTGACGAGATCATAGTGTCTGCTGCCTTCCGACTCTTGCGCGCTTCTCTGATATCGCCGCGCCTACCCCGCGGCCGAACCATGCCCACCGCCAGCTGAAGGCGATGACTTCGGCAGAATACATGCTCGCGCGGCTTCCCCGCGCCGCCTCGAAGATGGCCCCGGACGACACATCCTACCAGCCATACTACTCAATGCCCTCAGACGCTTCTCCGCAGCCCGTCAGCAGTCATCGCAGAGCCGACGACTCGCCGGCTGATTCGGCTCTGCTCCTCCCGCCTGCGCCACCGCCGTTACCTGCGGGGTCCTCTGTCCCATTGCTCGATGACCGCGAGAGTCTTGCCTATTCCAACTTCCTTGACCGCATAGTCCTGGACTCGGACTTCATATTCGATCCGGTATTACCTGAAGATCTCATGTCCTGGCCCCAACACCAGCACACGCCCTCGACTGTCTCCGCGAATACGTCGATATCGACGACGACGACCTCGCCAATGAAAACTGACGATATCTCTGCGGAAGCTGGCCATCCTCGGTTGATATCCTCCACTCTTACATCTCCTACTCTTGGCCGGCGGCCATCGTCGAACGGAGTCTCCTCGTGGCCAGAGTCTTCAGCTGCCTCCGTCCGACAAGCACCTCCCTCCCTGTCGCCTCGCCACAGCTCTACTGAGCGATGGAAGACACCATCCGGCGCCCAGCAACTCCCCCTGATCTCGCCGACTTCAGAAGAAGCACCTAGTCTTTCCATTGATAGTCTATGGACCGGGCAGATATCGATCGAAGATCGTGCCGTCTTACTTCGTGCTATGCACAGGCAGCAAGGCTTAGCGTTCGGATCTGACCCCAGGTTTTCTCGGTCTGGATTTAAGATGGATCATGAGACACCGTCGTACGCCCCTCTTCCTCTCGGTGGCTCCGCTGGTCTGAGTCACCACCCCAGAAGAAGATCACCCAACGACCCTACGAATGAGAACGTCGCTGCCGCATCTGAGATTCTACGGCAAATGAGCCAGGATGGAATCTCATGGGCAGCTGATCGGGAGAGTGTGTTTGAGAATAACCAAGCTCGACACCACATTGGTAATCAAGCTGTAATGATTCAATCGCTTTCCTCATCATCGGCTTCGCCAGCGTCACCAGCATCCCCAGGTGGGTATGGTGGACCCTTGACAGCAAGTCAACCCAAGCCACCTCAGCAACCTCCCCCAAGCCATAGAAAACGAACATCGTCGTCTGCAAATTTAACGGCAATCAAATTAGAAGAGCACCAGCTCTCTTCGATTCAACCTCCACTACCACCGCCAAGTGCACCTATGCCTAAACGATCGCGAATGCGCTCTTTTTCTAGTGATATTCCTCCGACTCCTGCTACTACGACGACTACTACTACTCCTACTTTCGAGGCAACCAATGGACTTGCTATGACAGTACAGCAAAATCAATCCACGCTAAATCATGCTTCCTCCAACCGGTCCGTTCGCTCCGGCTCAGTCTCATCATCTACCGAGCGAGACAACCGTGAACTGTTAACAGAAGCGCAGCGGCGAAAGAACCACATTTCGTCAGAAAAGAAACGGCGAGATATAATCAAGCAAGGATTTGAAGAACTGTCGCATATAGTACCTGTGTTGAGAGCAGGTGGATTTAGTAAAAGTACTGTGCTTTCCCATGTTGTTAATTTTATTGCTGAGGTGGAAGAGAAGAATTTACAGCTGCGAGAGATTTATTCTAATATGCAGCAAAAGTAAAATGAATTGAATTGAATTGAATTGAAATGAATCGAAACCAAGTTGGGGTAGGAGTAGACGCATTATGGATTTTTTCAATGTCAAATATCAATCAGGAATCGATATATATATTTCAAGATCGAGGAAGATCGGCCATTATAACAAAGGAGTTTATGTTATTACTTTTGACGTTTTTCTGGTTTTTTGTTTATGGCGTTATGCTCGATTGCTCGTGTTTTGTGATCATTTAGTTTTTATCACTTTTGTATTTAGTACTCTTCTCTCTTTGTGCTAATCAAGCAAGCAAGAATAAATAATTTGTTACATATGTTATTGCATTATTATGGTTTCAATCAGCAATTTACAGATATCTGAAAACAATTAGCGCCCGCTAATAGTTTTGTATGATTAAGCTCTCTTTAGCAAATGCTGATATAAATTCATCATGAACGAAAACAATAGAGCTGGCTTTTCATCTCATAAAACCTGTCCCCAGCTTTAGCTGTTCGGCGCATTGCAATACCGGTCAATAAGCATACTGTCTACTTCTTCGCTTAGCTAAAAGAGGAGGAAGAAGTTTTAGATAAAAGACCCTGTATTGAAATCTCCTTGCTGCGCATTCCAAAAACCAACTCCTGGCATATACTGGAGTCTCTTCTAATAGATGATGCATCGGATGCAATCGTCGAGGTTTCTGGTCCTGTAGTATGCGAGCGACGCCTCCGTAAGGCTAACCAATGACTTCTACTCATTCGAGCTGTGCTAGTAGTAATACTATACCTTGAGACCCTTCGTTCTCGAACTCGTGTTTCGTCTTCCAATTCATTGACGAGGTCTAGCCATAACTTTCTGAAATATTTATTAAAATCTAAAGAAGATAAGTAAGTTTTGTCAAAATAATAATCAAGCTTTCGAGAAATCTCCTCTAAAGATGTCAAATTTATTATGGTAGCCATACTTCTGCATTCCTTACAATAGTCAGAGGCATAACCATCGGTAATCGATCCATCACAGAAGGAGCACACGGGAGGACCCATTATGAATATTTTCGTACAAGGGATATTTACAGTGAGAGCCTAAAAGTAAAGTTGATCCTTGAGCATGATAATACCAACAGCGAAACAGAAGCAGGAGCAGGCCATAAGAATGCTTCAGACGACGTAGCAGAAGTAGGCGTAAGCAGAGAAGACCACTGGCAAGGTCGAGGAGATATCTTCAGAATTATATTCAATTAAGACAGCGCCAATAGGGTAAGCATGAGCTACTCATTGGCGACAATTCTAAAAGAACGTGCGCGAAAATGAGTTTGAAAAGACGCTTCGGGCAACAATAACTCTCCCACAGATCTCAAAAAGAGGGGAACAGAATTATTAGCGCCAGCTCCAGCAATGGATCAACGGGGTGGAGAGGGGTATTAACAAACAGTCAAGAAGGAAGAATCCTTGATGACAGCAGGCAATCCAGATCGCAGGCGTATCGTGAGTCAGGAGCTGCCAGCTTGCTACGGCGGTGAGATGTAGCGCCACAAAAAGTCGAAGATCTGCTAGTCAGAATACGCACTTATAACAAGTAGAAGTACAAAAATTCTTAATCAAAAGCAAGTATATTACTTAAGGAAATATAAAATAGAATACGCAAGCGAAACAGAGAACACACTTGGCGAAATTTGACCGTGATCAAGAACCACAACAAAAACAATAGCGCCAGCGGCAAGGCTCGCACCTCGTAGAAGCTACTTAGTAAATCAGAGATAGAAATACGAGATGTCAGTCAGCAGACGCGATAAGATATTGCGCCATTGTTTGCACAGTAGCTGGAGATCTGTCCGACGCGAATATGGAAGCGCATTGGGCGTGTTGTCAACGGCAACCTTATCTTCGACCTCCAGCTTGGGCTATAACCGCATTGCACGCATAGTCTACAGTTCACGACCACGTATTCAACTAACAAATAGTAATAGGGCTCTCCATGGATATACTTTATATATATTATTTACCGAGGGAATCCTTCAGTTGAGAAGTTTCCCTCATGGTCCCATACCTCATGACCACTTCCGTAAGCTAACAAGATCTCGCCTACCGTTGAATTATTTCTTAACATCAACCTCTGCTGCTGGAGCAGCTAAATAATTGCGTGCAGCTGCTGCCATATGAGGATATTCATCTATATCGCCATTCCACCATGTATAGATCCAATCTCGCCTCTTCTCATCAAACTCAACAACGTCAGAGTTAAGGTATCGTGTAAACTCTATTCACAAGCTTCCAAAAGCATTGCTGGCGTGTATTCTGATGGAGGGGAATAAATCCATCCATTGTATAAGGTAGGTCATGTTGCGAGCCAAAGGTATCAAAGGAAGAAGAACACGTAGTCTCGGATATTGCAAGGGCTAATATTCTGCAAAGCACGTGACTATATCAAAATACTCATGGGGATTTCATGGATCTAAATATGAATCTTAGTAGGTCTGGATAATATCCGCGGGGACATATCCATGTGTTTTAAATTTCATGGGTATGGACATGGACATGCTAAAATTTCTGGCTCTTGTCCATGGAGAGCCCTAAATAGACTCTTCTTCGTCACGATTTCACATGCGTTCCATGACGTTGCGTCAGCTGAAGCAGTACTAACCCCATAAAATTGCCGTGGGGGCGCACGTGCTGGTACACAAACGACTGGAAAGCATGGAAATTGATCGCGCCATGGCTCTTTCTCGATCTGCTTGGAATCGAGAGAAATGCGTACTTACAATATGTTCTCTCGATTGCGAATTTTAGCTGTCCCAAAGTCGCCCATTTGACCACCAGTTGCGACCGAACTCCGCATATCGGGGTGCAACCTTAAGCGTCTGATTTCACGTTCGCAAACGGTAGAAACCGTACATTTGCACGTGCGACCAAACCGCGGGGCCCCCGCATTTCTCTTCAACTATCGGCCCAGGTCTCGATCTCGGTCTCAGGCCACGAGCCTCCGGTTCGTCTCAGGATAACGTATAATAGGGCCTGTCCTTCCTGCTGTTCTGGTTCTCTGTTCATATCTTGATATCCTACTTACCGCACAAAAATGTCGCTCGTCACCGCTGTTCCCGAGTCTGTCAATTTCAACGACCCCGCGGCCAGCGTCAAGGTCACCTTCAAGCAAAACAAGGAGCTGTCGTCCTCGGTCGAAGAGGTATCGCCTTGAATCTCTCTCCAGATTCGCTTGAGCACTTGCTGAACCTTTGCAACTCATTAACATCGTTCAGGTCCTGAAAGCCCAAGGCGTGTCATGGATCACCCGCAACGCTCTCAAGCTGGCTCCCATCACACTCAAGCTTCAATATTTCACAGACGACGCCGGCCTTGTTCATCTCGATATCGAGCAGGTATTGCCTGCCGGTGTCAAGTCGGAGGAACTCCGCATTCTCGATAGCGTCACCCGTCCTCGCGTCTCCGCGGTATTTGGACCTGTCATCGCTCGTGCTGAATATATCACAGTCGAGGACGCTGCCAAGATCAGTCCGTTTTTGGCTCAGGGATGGGAGTCGGGCAGTAAGCTGATTTTGGCCTACGCTAAGGGTGACACGACTCAGCGTAAAAGTTACGAATGGGAATCCTTCCAAGTCCTTGGATTCGCTGATATTCAAGCTGATGAAGATAAGACTGAGAGAAAGTATGTCGCTCGAGTGTTTTTCACGGCCCCTTCTTTGAAGTCACCATTGGAGAGGAGACTTGTGTATGATTTTGCCGAGCTTGGTGTTTGATCATGCACTGCAGGCTCGTTTACTGTCGTGAGATGATAATGTAGTCGTGTCGTCTATGATTTGTGATGTATAATAGTTATGAATTCTATTAATGAATATAACAAGAATTTGGTGGTTATGTTTTGAAATCATCACATCTTCCCTTCAGTAGCTTACGGGTAAAAATTGTGTGACATGTACTTATGGGAAATGATTTAAATCAAAAATTTAAACAGCACCCTTATATATCCGTCGTGGAGCGCCATTCTGTCCCGGAATTTTGAATCTAAAGATCTCACCACCTTGGTCCTTCCTCGCATCTTCCTCAATCCAGACATAATCTAAATTATCCGCATGCAAAGAGGCTGTAGTTACGTACAAGTCGTCAAGATTCTTGCCTGCAAAGGTAGGACAAGTTACTCTAGTTGCCGGAAGAATGTACTTTGCTTTTAACTGCCCAGTCTTTGAGCATCTCTGTTCTACTCTGCTTCCACCCCACACAGCAAGGAAAAGATCTCCCTGCTCGGAAATCGTCATCCCATCGCATTCCTCACCATTTTCCAACGTAATGAATGCTCTCTTATTCGACACAGTTCCAGTAGCGACATCATAATCATAAGCGAAAACAGTGAACTTTGACGATTCGATGTGGAACATGGTCTTGCCATCCGCAGACCATTGAAGACCATTAGGAATCGTACAATCATCAAATAAAACCGAAATCGAACCATCAACATCAAACTTAAAAAATGATCCGATATTCGTAGGATCGTCTTGTTTCATAGTACCAGCAAGGAATCGACCTGCCGGGTCAACGTTACCATCATTGAACCGCATCATAGCCCTTTTCTCTTGATTGTCGGCATATACATCGGCTTTATAATCCAATTCCGCATTTTCTTTTGGCGATGCAACAGCGAATCCGTATTTAGCTCCAACGAGAAACTTATCGGGTGACTCAGGTAGGAGTGCTAAGACGCCGATTGGAGTGTCGGGGTATGTGCGGCGAGTAACTTCAGCTGAAGAAGGAGCAAAGACCTCGATTGCAGGAGCATCGGGGCAATTTTCGGCTGCTACCTTAGTGGTAGAAGTACTCTCGGGGACTTTCAAGTATGCGATCTGGCACCGATGTATATCGACGAAGAATAGCTCATCGGTGGCCGGTACATAAGTTGGGCCCTCACCGAGGAGGTTGTGAGGCGTGATGTAAGGATAAGGAATATGGTATTCGGGAACCGACATCTTCAACATCCACTAGATCGATAAATAAAAATCTGATGAAAAAGAGGACGCGCTCGAAGGATTATAAGCAAGATCCAAAAGGTTGGCCAATCTATTGAGTGGGCGACTCATTTTCTGCTTTAGCTCTGGCAAGGCGGCACGAACTGCCTGCGGCTGAAGCTTATCTTCCGCTGAGGCGTTTTCTGCTCCGAGCCGTCTCAACTGTCAAATGTAGCCAAAACTATTTACTCCACTAGACTACAGTGAGCTATATAGTATATATTAACGTTCGCTTCATCGCTTTAATTTTTCCAATTTCCTATTACTTAAAATAGAGCTGCCGATCAGAACCATAGGACATATTATGGCGAAAAAGCGACTTGGGATCCGCAGTTTCAGACCCTAGAGATAATTGGCATACAAAACTTTTGCTGGAAATTTCAAAGCTCCATAAACAAAAACATCCTTAACATATGCAACATGACAATTTTATTCTCCTCTCAACTGCTCCAGCTAACATTAAATTCCGGTGCCAAAACTTCGATACAGCACACCACATTTGAACACTTGAAAACGCATTACGAAAATGGTGCCGTCAATGGATCAATAACAACACCAGGCTTAACAATAATCCGAGGTTTCGTAGCTTCCTGCATAGTAGACTGCGTAGCCCACTCCTTACCAACCGGCATCCGCATGGCACGATCGTATTGCGCCCGGGTCTCATAAGGATAAGGAACCTTCTCTGTGAGATATTTTGCCCCCTTCTTAATAGCTTTTTCGTTGATGATAACATTTTGAAGTTTGATATCTTTTCGGTCCTTTCGTTTGATACCGTCTACCTTCTCGATGAATCGTTTGGTCTGCTTACGCGTGCCAAAACCAGCCCACGAACCCTATAAAGAATAAATATTAGAATCAACTTAAGAAATATATCGTAGGAGATGACATACCCATCCTGGTAGAGTGACATCTATTTCCTTGTCGCCTTCATCTTCGACAACATTGGCTTTGTCCTCCTCAAATTCGCGCACAACATCATCTCCTGCAAATGCTCGCTTGACAAGATCTCTTTGCTGGAACTCAGTACGACCGTTTTTGGGAACCATAGTAAGCATAGAATCCGGAACATCCTCTGCATCAGCAGTTTCATCATCATCATGAATATCACGAACTTGCAAAATCTCATTGACGTTAATTTGAACTTCAATATCACCTCCAGCAGAACTAGCAATGGCAGAGTTTCCAGTTTTCTTTCTAGCGCGATTGAGCTTGGCTTCTGTCTTCTCGCTTCTGGAGCTGTCCTTGTCAAGAGCGCGAAGGGACTCTCGTTTCGTAACAGATCCGGCATCTACATCCTGAATCCAAGGATTTTTTAATTCAGCAGAATCTGATCCTTTCTTGCTACCATTCCCATTTCCGCTCGCCGATTCAGATAAGTGTCGAATTTCAATTTTTTTGCCATTTTTCTTCAAAATTCCTCTTGGAGCATCGTCTTCTTTCTCATTAGACTCCTCAACAGCCTGCTTTGCCTCCTTTTGTGCCTCCTCTGCTCCAGGACCATATCGTCGACGACCTTCGTTAATAATTTCAAGAGCAGTATCTCCATTATCTTCTAGGTCCTCTTCGTCGTGGCCTTCTTGCATCCGGCGAATAGCGTCGATTTCTTCTCGATTGTTTCTCTTCAGTCGCTCTTCAGCATCTATCATAAACTTCATATTCATGATATCCTTAGATTTTTTTGAAGCACTCTCGTCCATAGTCTGTTCTTGTTCGTCATCGTCACTAGGAAGATCATCATCACTACTCTCTCCGTCAGAACCTTCCACTTTCCGTGTAAGCTCCTCACCACGACGTAGCATCTCTTCAAATTCAGCTCTGTTTCCTTTATCCTTGTTGAGATTCATATGTTTCATATCACGAGCCCATTTACTCGTATTCCTATGCTTGAGTTGCATACGTTCACGAGCCCGAGCAACCAATTTGTCGTAATCATCCTCTTCAATATCCTCACCTTCCAACTGAGACGCCACTTGAGCTTCTCGTTCCCGAGCACGTCTGTGGATTTTTCGGTATGCTTTACTTTTGATCTTCTTGACCCGACGAGCTTTCATCTCTTCTCGGAACATCAACTCTCTCATTTTTCGAAGTTCATTTCGTCGAGCCTTAACTTCTTCCATACTAACTTCTCGTCCTTCAAGTTGATGCACAAGTTGTTCTCCAGCCATCTCAGTTTCGTCATCCAAATCACCAGAAATATTATTTGCAGTAGTTCTATTTTGTTGAAGCGGGAATTCAAGATGTTCGGCTCGACGATTCTGTTGAACAGTTTCATCCCATTTACTAACCTCCGCCTTTGTGATCTCATAAGCAGCCGCTCTATCAACACGTTGCTCGATCCGTCGACCCATACGAGCCTTGACAACTTCCGATTTTCCTTTTGCGCGTTTCTCAAGGTCATCGACTTTCGCTAACGATCGCGTACCAAACGCTGATGAAGTATGAGCTCTAATATCATCCAAAGTAATTTTCTTTTTCATTTGTCGAGGTCGATCATCATCGTCGTCACTATCGCCAAGTGGTGGAGGTGCATTTTCTGCCCAATCTCCGTATAGCTTTCTCTTGCGAATTTTGCGTTCTTGTTCGGCTGCTTCGGCGGCGGCACGATCGGCGGCGACAGATAGCGCTTGCTTGAGATTCGAGAGGTCTTCATTGTCATTATCAGAATCCGAATCGTAGTTGTATGGTATCCTAGAGTCTACATCCGAATTTGCAGATTCATTCTCATCTTCAGACTCTTTTCCACTCTCGTCATAGTTAAAACCCTTGAATTCCTCAGCATCATCTTCGTCATCTTCATCTTCATCGCCTTCCTTACTTTCGCGATCAGAAGATACAGAAGAAGGACCAGTAACTGTCTTAAGCATACCAAATTCATCAACACTTTCTTCACTGACTGATCCCGAACCAAGGTCTCCTTCTTTATTGTCATCGTCGAGAAAACTATCTCCAGAGTCACTGAAGCTATCAGCTTGGTCGACTTTTCGCAATGCAGCTTCTAATCGCTTTGATGCAGCAGTTGTAGCTTTTCCAGCCTTAGTCGCTCCCGTAGTCTTCTTCTTCATGGCAGCTTTCGCCATGATTTTTTTTCCGATTTCTCAGGGTATATACACCGAACAAATGCGATCTCTTTGACAAAACACTCTTGTTCCTTCAATTCTTGAAAATAATTTGCAAACTCCCAAGAGCCGCAGACAAATCGTAGTGATCACGTGAATTGAACCTTAATCTAAAATCATCGCGTCTGCTCGGTCTGAATCGCAACTCACACTGGATGGCAAAGCTCATCGCAGCTCCTTCTTCCTTCTCATTCTCTCTTATATTCTTGAGAAAATTCTTCGAGCTTTCTTTTTTGCCCTGTTGAAGTTGCTTGAAGTGACTAATTATATTTGGCTCTTTAGCTAGAGTTTTTCAGATACTTTTGTGTTCTGCAATATGAGAGTTTTTCGATCAATCGCGAAGATATTTGGGCCGTCGTCGAAAGATCAGGTACGCTATCTATTCTACTTCAAGATTTAACGCCTTTAACAAAAACTAATGCCAATCCGTTTGTTAAACTGAAGTTAAACAAAAGTCATGAAAGTTTGAACGATCTATATTCATCTTCTAATGACGAGACGCCGGGATATTCCGCGACTGTAATTCTTCCTCGTAAGAAGCGGTCGACAGTTAGAAGAGGTCATACGTTTTCTCCGCGTCTGCATAAACAAAAGGTTTGCTCTCATGATATTGACATTTAAATTTACTCACTGGGAGGCTATGCTAATGAGTGAGTTAGAAGCGTGACGCTAAAAGTATCTTTGTAGAAGCTACTGAGATTGTACCCGATGATTCTCAACTTCCTGCAGCATTCGATGTAACTTCTTTTCGTGAAGAAACACCAGCCATACATTATGGGTTATCAATAGAAGCAGAGACTATCAAGTCCGCAAAAAGAGGACTTGGAACTTGGCGACTTTCGTTAAGTGGTACATTCGGTCGTAAGAAAGCAACTCCTATTCCAGAATCGGAAATTTTTTTCGATTCTACGCTGCAAGATCTTCCTGATTCAACTACACAACGGGATCAACCGGTTGCATTAAATCAGCCTATGAAACTGGGTAATAAACAGAGTTCTTCGTCACGTCGACATTCTGTTCGACATTGGTTTTCATCTTGCTCTCGACGGTGCATGCATGATAAATTTGAACAAGAGATTACTGCTTCTAAAGGTGGCGCAAATGTTGAGCTGGAAATAAATCCGTCAGATATATTTAATGCTGACGTCGTTACTACTCGTCAAGCTTCCTCATATGCCGATATCGCCCACTTGTCTTTATCCGAGATGGGAATCGAGCCAGTTGGCTTAGCCACCTTTAATCCATCTTGTCAAGACTTTTTGGACGATAGTGTCACAGACTCTGTTGAAGCTCTTTTAGCCGAAAAAGAAGAAGAAGAAGATATTTCTGGATTGAATGAGCATTTACAACGGACTCTTACCAAGGCTTATCCTGGTGCTATAGAATCATGTGATCCAATGACTTTGCTAAACCAATCCTATGCGAGAGCATCTACTGCAGAGCTTGCTTCAAGTACTGCTTGTCAGAGCGCTAATATTATTCCGTATGACTGTCATGCACTTGAGAATATTGATGAAGTTTCTGAAGAGTCTGACGAATGGGATCGACACCTTCGTGAGACTAAAATGGCTGAGATTGATAGAAATATTCAGTTGGCTAAGAGCGATAGGTTCAATGCTATTACGGAAGAAGTTGAATCGAAATATTCTGTGGTTGATATGCATATTTCTCAATGTAATGATAAAGAGGGGCCGAACTGCAATTCAGCCGTTGGCGAGGTCAAGCCTTTTCTCCATGATCAACTCGCAGAGTATGCTACTAGCGAAAGAAACCAGAGCGAAGATGAAATGTCTAAGCACTCGTCAATTGTTGATTATGATTCAGTCGAGAATGCTACCGTGGCGAGCTTTACAAGTGACAGTCCTGTCAAGCATTATACCCAACGAGGCGACGATGTTGCTAAATTTATTGGGGAAGATAGTACTTCTTCGACTTATAAGCTAGGATATAATTCTGCTCGGGAAGTTCTCCAGGTTCTGTCTTGTAAATTGACTCGAAACTTTGCTGAAGCAGTGGAAGATATTCAGATGACGTCGAAACCGATGGAGACTGAAACAGTCGAGGAGATTGAGACTGTTGCAAAGCCTGTGAGTATAGAGCAAGGATTTTTGAATTCAAGTGATGTTTCTTGCTTAGTTTCTTCGGAACTCCTTTCTGGTATGAAGTGGTTTGAACCTCATGCAAGGATTACTGACGCTGAAATGACTACCGACTCGTCACCCTCTGCCATTGCATGCGATACCAAGCAATCTGCGCACTCTGTTGATGATGTTGATTACGATACCCTGCAACTGGAACCGCCCTCTAAGGACGTCAGCAACGCCCATGACGAAGAAGAAGAACAGAACTATTTTTCTACTGCGAGGTCCCTAGATCAAGTTGTATCTGACTTTATCAAAAGACACAAATGCGAGTCAGAGAACCAAAAACAATTTAAAGCTGCAGTGAATGCGCCCAAAAAAAGTCTAAATCACTGTGATCAACCTGCACCGGCCGGGATTGCTTATCGGGATATATACCAACGATCAATGAAGACTAATATCGACTGTGAAGGGATGGCGAAATATTTTGAAGAGATGAAGACTTTCAAATCAGCCCTTGGTCCGACTCCACAGAAGCCATCATATTGGCATACCTTCAATAACTTTTTCCAAAGACCTATTAACGATTGCTCTTCAATCGCAGATGAATCCTCACTTGATACTGACACTGAATTTGACGATACAAACACGCAAGATGGTGCAAGTGGATCTCCTGCGCATCCTATAGCTGGAGCTATAGGATATTATCGCGCAAAGGTGAATGCTTCTTTTTATGATTGATTCCAAATACGAAATTCCATGCACAAACACACGAAATTGTTTTTTATTCAAATGCGAAATACCATGCACAAACTACGAAACTGTTTTTCCTCTGTTTTTGCTTTCATTCAACAAACGATAATTGTAATTATAGTCCTAGTAATGACAAGTATGAATGATAAGCAATATTATACAATTGAGAAAAAGATTTGAAGAAATATGCATTCTAAAGTTTATATGCAAAACGCCAATAAAAGCAACACCCCCCTGTATCAAGGCTCACATTCCCCGACGAGAGCCAACCTTCCGTATGTACAATACAATACAAAGTCTGTTAATAAACTTAACTGTACTCAAACGCTTTAGCGATCGAAAGCCCAGTCGAAACAACCATAACTGTAATACCAAATATAACGCATGCAATAGGTCCAATCCGCGCTTTCCACTGTCGACTTTGCTCGGAAGAGGCAAGCTTCAAGTAACACAGCGGTGGAAGAATATAAGCGAGCATGCACGCCGAGGTAGAACCAACAACTTCAAGGACAATTCCGAGATTACCAACCACAAGTGCGACGAAAAGAGTAAGTAGAGTTAATCCAGCTGTAGTAAATCTATGCGCTTTAAGAGAAGGTTCTCTTGGTGAGAAAATATCCTCCTCGCCATTCTCCTCAATCGGGTAAAATGTCGAATAGATATAATCCAGCAATACCTCACGACAGACGAAAATTTCCAAAGGAAATGTGGTCAACATATTAAATCCAAAACAAAATCTTGCAATATTAACAATTGCACTTCCAGAATCGAAATTGTTTAATATGTTGCCTTGTGTTTTATCTCCAAATGTTAGAAATCCTGCTAATGCGAGAGTCATGCATGCTAACATTGAAACTCCTGTACTCCAATGAGTAACTCGAGCAAATCTATCTAATGTAGGCTTTCTCAATGCACCATAAATCAATAAAGAATTATGATGGCAAACAAATGCAAATGAGATTACTCCGATGCCTTGGAATACGCCAGAGTTAAGAGTTAGCAAAGGAGTTGTAAACGAGCCTCGAATTTCTTGTGGTGCGCGAATTCCTTCAATGACAGTGGCAACGATAATAACAAGCATACTAATCAATGCCAATAATGAAGCCTTTGCAAGATTCGCAATATTCTTGCTCAAACTTAAAGGAAATGAAATAAACAGCACAAAAAAAATCATGACAGGACTTCTCATTGTCAATAACTTGATCACAGGTAAATCAACAGCTCCAGGAATTAAAGCTGAAATGACATGAGGAATAGTATCTCCAATAATTACTGTGAAAGCAATAGAACCACCAAACGCAAACAGGCCCTGGGCAAGAGAGATTGCAAGATATCCACCACGTCCAAAGCATGCTGAAACAGTCGCTTGGTAACTATTTGTACCGCTGAGTTTGGCATTGACGATCATCAACCTGTGTTTTCATTAGAGATATTCTGACCGAAAAGAAATATTAAGACAAAAAAAAAATTCTTACCGGATCGTCCAGTCAATGACAAAAGTAAGAACAACCAACAACGTAAGTCCGGCCGCCAACCCGCATTGCATCAAAGCATACGGTTGTCCAATAATTCCTGCTCCAATAATACTATTCGCCATATTCATAAACGCCATTTTCATTCCATTCTTCTTCTTCGGCGACTCACCAGGTAGAGCACCGTCAGGAACAGCTTCAACTCCAGCTAATGTAACTGCCGGTGCTTCGATCCGTGATAATAAACTTTCGTGTTGGCTGTGGTAGAAATGGTCATCGCCAAATGGACTACCAGGTGATGCGGAGTCTAGTGGATCATCATCTTCGAGACGATATGATCGAGTATCTAGTTCATCCGGATCAGAGTTGGAGTTGGAGCTGATAGAAAACCGCGATGTCGAAATCAGCGGTGTAGAGGTAGCATTATCTGCTGCTGCACGGACGTCGCGGCGCAAGTCTAATGATACACTACTTTGAGATGACCGTAAAATCGGTATCTCAGAAGACTGTCTTGGCCACGAGGAAGACATTTTGAACTAAAGTAAAGGAAACGAGGTAGTTGCGGATTGTGGAGAATGAAACGCCTTTGTGGTCTGCAGGTAATACAGTAAACGCAACGAGGGTGGCCGTAGCACAGGATTCAAACTATCCTCGCGGGGATTTCTGAGGTGACGCGCGCTCCTCAATGCGTCCAGTTGACTGGCTCTTGATATCTCAAGAACTAGTATTAAACTTCACTTGTAGTTTATTGTTTACTGACGGTTTGGAGGAATCAAAGAAATTTGTTGCGGACACGTTCCTGGAGAAAACGCGAGCAATTAATTTTTTTTTCTCGGTGTCGCCGTCGAAAGCTTAAAACTAGTTTGCACTGCAGTCTTTATTAGCTTCTCGGTTGTACGAGGCGCATTTATCATTGTATATACACATATATATATATTATATGCGCCGAGCCATGCTATAAGCCGGATGGGTCTATTTATGATATCAGAAGACCTAAGACGTGGAACCCGAGGGGAAATATGCATGGTAGAATTATGATAAGAACTATGGGATGTATAATAGAGCTGGAGAAAATATGATTTGATCTTGCTATGTGAAATTGTCTATATGAAGAGTCGTTCTCACCTGCTTGTAGGTGCTGGTACGGCAACGAAATGGTTGTATCTTTCTTATTATAGGTACGAACTTGAATTTGCATACTATGTATCGAAGCATCTAAGTTTATACATATAGAGCTACTCGATGAACAGATGTCAGTCAAGCGAGCACCAAACATTTAGTACGTGAATTTACTTATAAACTTTGACGCTCCGTTATATTCACAGCTATTTCCAATACATATTCCGTAGTATGGCTGCAAACGACCCTGTTCATGAAATAGAGCGCACCGACTTAGGGCAAGGGCAGCCCTGGCGTGCGGGCGACAGCTCCGCGTCTCGTCGTTGCTTCTCCATATACATACCGTCTCCCCGCGCAGCTCTCTATTGGCACTTTTCTATATCTTTCGGCTACTCTTCCTACATACTGCCCGTAACTATTTGCAATGACGCAAGAGGTATGTAAAGCCATTATCTCGTGTTCTACCTGGAATCAACACCAGCGCCCCTTACATATCTGTACCTTCGAGATGGCGTTAAGACCAGTGACGGGACTCTACTCCGTGCCTTCGGTAACGCGTTCATTTTTTGGAAGTTGAGAGCACTACGGCTGGACTTTGCGGCCGTGGATTAGATCCAAAATGGGATAGATCAAGATCGCGCGCGTACGGGTCTCTGACTAACCTCTATCGACATAGGTCATTCGGACAGTGAAAATAACAACCACCAGTGAGGTCCTTACGGACCTTGAACCTGCAGCTGAGGGATTCCCTATGAGGAAATGGTCCGTCCGGGTCAGTCTAGTAGGTGCATCGGGTGACGAAGTTCCCGCCAACGTATTTGACAAAGTTACATACCGGCTGCATCCTACATTTAACAACCCTAACCGAAGTAAGATATACGATCTCGATTTTTACTATTCGCAGGCAATGTTGTGCAGAGTGCTTACTAGTCTTTATGTGCAGCTCTGAAGAAACCCCCTTTTAAGCTTGAAGAACAGGGGTGGGGTGAATTCGATATGTCGGTTGTTCTACATATCATGGATAAAGGCGGTGAACATATAGTTGTTCACGATTTGAATTTCTTGGAAGAGAAATATGACGTTTTTCATAAGTTGGTGAGTTTCATTATATGGTGTTAGGCGATGCGATTCTTACCACAACAAATTAGTCTTTCCCAACTACCCGTCCCGCTCTAGCAAAAGTTTTGACTGATTCAGGACCCATTCCAGAATCGCTCGGAGGCACAGGCAGCCCCGCTATTGACGATACAAAGAAGCGAAAGCATGAAAATCATGAATCTTCGAAGAAGAAAAGCAAGCACGACAAGTCATCAGTGAGTATGGTATTTTATATGTGTGGTCAAATTCAGTAACTGACAATGCTGGATCCAGGTTGACATGGATCGACTGGCAGAATCCTTAGAGAAGCTGGGCGAAGATGATCTATTGCAGGTTGTGCAAATGGTTACAGACAACCGAACTCCTGAGATGTATATTAAAAACGACGTTGAAGGTACGTTTGAATATGCTACCGGTTAAATGGTCGGAAGCTAACTCAAGGTTTCTCCAGAGGGCGAATTTCATTTGGATCTCTACACAATGCCCGACAGTTTGGTAAAAATGCTATGGGATTTTGTAAAAAAGCGATCGGACATATAGCCTCCATATCTGATTACCTAACTGTGACGCTGATAATTGGCCATTAATTATCGCCGTGATTCTCAATTTTTTTGCTCTTTGTAACCGCTTTCTCTTTTTGATAGCATGATTTGTATGACCAGTAGGACTGACAACAATTCTCGATTTGGCGCAGTGTGTGAATGGTATTTACTAACACAATGCATCGAATTTGTTTTCTGTAACTTTGGTGCAAGTTTGGAGTTTGACAAGGAGTCTGGTTCCTTTGTGGCCTGACCAATGAACAGGTTCAGATCGATTGAAGACATTCGGAAGTTTCGTACATTGTACATTACATTGATATTTTTGATATTTTTAAGTAGCACGCATCGATTTAAGTATATTTCAGAACATGAGATTTGCAAACTTCTGAGAGAAGATTGTTAGGCGTTGCCCACGCTCCTCTACTCTTACTTATAACTCATAGATCTCAAAGCAAGCTCCAAGTATAATGATCAGTTAATGACAAATCACAAATGCGAAGGCCAACTATCAATATGAAATTAGACCACGACAAACCCTGAATGTTTCCGTCATTGACCAGTATAAGCAGCGCTCAATCAAAGAAAAATCCGTAACACCAAAATCTAAATCCCGCTAAAATAAAAGCCTTTGACGTGTACATCTATATCAATCGTCGAGACGACGTGTTAATACGTCCGTCGCTGCATTAGCGCCTCAAGTCCTCGGTGCCCGGGTCGACCAACGGAAGAGCGTCGTATGGAGGGAAATACGCGCTACCAAGTGAGTGATGAACATTACGAGACTCTATTGTAATACCAGTTGAAGCTGACCAGGCTCCCAGAAGCAGGTTCTTCAACCAGCAAGGAGTCTGTAGATATGGGCTAGGGCGCCTAGATCCCTCCATTCTAAATGCTGGAACAAATAGCAGAAGCAAAACCGGTGGAACAGTGACGAATGATCAATGCCCTTCAATCAGCAAATTAAACCCAAAAACGAAGACCGGAAGACACTTGGCTTTGACGATAATACCATACCGAAGCTCATAATCCGATTACGGTTTTGCTGAAACCAGGTGTATGTGAATGCAACAAGGAAGGCAGCATAATCAAGGCCACCAGTGAACGAGTTGAGAACCTGGTAAAAGAAGTTTGGTTGGATAGACTGCAAGAGAAAGCCAATGAAAATACTACGAAGCAAACGAAAGAAAAAAGAAAAAGAAGTAAGAATATGAAAGCACAACAAAAAATTGTAGGACGCTACGGCCACATTCGGCTAGAAATTTTGATTGCTAGCCAGTCTCAAATCAGCGCCCCGAATCTCACAAGTGACACCTCATATATTTGCGAATGATTGACTCAAGGGTCACACAAGAAGCTTAATCTTCTCCATAACCAGAACAGTAACCTATGGCGAAAAAGGATCTGAGGCAGAAACAGGAGTGCTCAGCGAGCGGATAACAGCAAAAAGAAAATTTAAGTAGAGCATACGCAAGAATAAGAACGAACAACGACATGGACGGCCACCTACTGCAATAATAAGTCCATTAAGGAAGACCTAGAAAAAGTAGTCCGAAGTAAAGCTGCGAAACATTTCCAATTCCAAACCGTACCGTAGGCGTACACTAGAAACAGAAGATACAAATTAGCGACGATAATGACGGGGAGGACTGAGTGGCAATTGAAACTTACTCAATGTAGGTCTCCATCAGCTTCGACATCGGATCCGCTCGCATCACAACAAAAAGACAGTCACTGCAGGTAAAGAGCTAGCCAGTCAAACAACGGTATTCCAGCACTGCTATCGCACGTACTTGCTCACCATATCTGCAATTGACCTATGGCGAGTGGCCAATAATTGACCACCACGCGGGGCTGCAAGGTTCAAGAGACCGCCGAAAGTGTGTCCCGATTGTGCAGGAGGAGAACTCAGGTCATGGCAGGTACGGACCTCAATAATCTGTATCGGCCGGCAAGCAGTACGGCAGACCAAAACATACTCAACGATGTCGTGCGACAAGGCTGTGGAAAATAAGCAGAAAACCAAAGGCAGAAGAAGCATGAAGAGAGAGCTTGAGGAATTCCGAGTTCACCTCAACCCTAACCATGCTGCGAGCCGCACAGTTCGCGAGCGCGTCGGTTTCGCGTCGAGATTGAGTGTGGCTCCCAAGAGGCTTTGATCGCGTCCTTACTCACTTTCTCCTTGCGGTCACCTCCATACTACACACAGTTCAGCAATTCCGCGACCAGCAACCATCTTCTGCGTCTCTATTGACTTGTACGTCGACAACTACGGCCAATGAGTAAACTAGCAAAACTGAAGGAAGCCAGGCGACTGAAGGCGCAAGGACAGTCAGTTACCACGTTATTCAGTGACAGCGACGACACCAACGCGATCTATGACGAGGTTGACGACGCTTCGTTCAAGAAAATCATCCAGGACCGTCTCATGGGCGATGATTTTGTGGTAGACGACAATGGACTCGGATACGCTGATAATGGAAGATATGACTGGGAACCAGAAGACGATTATGCCAGCGACGAAGGTGAGGCATCCGGCAAGAGAAGTACGTACATAGAGAGTTTTGCAGAAACCAGAATTTAATACTAAATTTTACAATAGAGAAAATACAGAGCGGTCATAAGGAAGCTTCGAAGAAGCAAAAAAATTCTCTTGACAAGTTTATCGCTGCATCTGCGCGCAATCCACTATCCAAGAAGGCTTCTGCTCCGGTATGCAATGCCCACCTTACATCAAGTTTGCTCTTCTAATGCTGAGATTATGCAGAGACCGCGTAACAATGACGAGGAAGAGAATTTTATGGACAGTATTTTGGGCGAGGTTGACAAATCAAGTAAAATCAAGAATCACAGACCTTCAGCGTCGTCGCGACTTAGTTCCAACTTTGCCGGCTTTGGCCGTGGTAAACCTGCGGCGCGTCATCCCACCTCCTCAGATCTCAATAATTCGGTCAATACCATTTCTATGGATCTGCCGTCTTCCCCCACCCCAGTGTCGTTGAATAGTTTGGTGACAGTCAAGAAGGAGGAAGGCGACTCCGATGGTGATAATCGCGCCCACCTTCCATCGTCTCCTTCTAACAATTTTCAGTACGATTCAGATGATGACGCTTGGGAAAGCGTTATGAAAGACGTTGTGAACGATGGCGATGCGGAAATTGTAAATGCTGAAGAATCTGACGACTTGGATTATAACGAAATGATAGAAGTGCAGCGACCAGTAGCTGCTGCTATCAGTACGACTAGCCAAGTTAACGTCACAGCGGCTAAAAACGTGTCATTCTCAGCTAAGATTAGTTTGCCTGTCAAAACTGAGACATCATTGGACCCAAAAGTGGCTTCTGTGATCGATGGCATTGACTCAGAGATGTGGACGAAGATGAACACAGACATACCAGTATCAGTCATTTCGTCACCCACCCATAGTGGCGGACCTGTTACTCAGAAAGTAGGCATCGATCAAATCGCGGAGGCGGATGGTAGTCTGCGCATGTTTTGGACTGATTATATGGAAGTAGATGATCGCTTGATCCTTATTGGAAAGGTAGCTATAATGATTTAGTATCTCTAGGTTGGCCCTGAATTTTGTTTAACACATATCGCGAATTGTAGGTCAAAATGAGAGGCTCGGGTAGCTACGTCAGCTGCATGGTTCAGATCAGAAATATTTTACGCAAACTGTACTTCCTCCCTCGAACTCACCGCCATGATCTCTCTATTGACTCGGAGACAGACGTGAGAGTTTCTACCGAGGATGTGTACGACGAGATAGAGCCTATTTTTGCGCGCGACAAAATTGAAGTACGTTCCAAGTCTACTCGTCGCAAATACGCCTTCGAATTGCAAGATGTGCCTGCCGAAGCTGAATATCTAGAGGTTTTGTATTCTTATAAAAGCCGACCATTGGATGCAAGGTATCTCCAGGGAGAAACCTACTCGCACGTTTTTGGTGCCGAAACTGGTATTTTTGAACAGTTTGTCCTTATGCGGAGAATTATGGGCCCTTGCTGGCTCGAGATAAAGGACCCTTCTGCCAAAGATGTGCAGAATATGTCTTGGACAAGTTGTGAAATCGGTGCCAATCACCCTTCGAATATCACGGTCCTTGCAGATGTCGAAGCACCTCCATTTACGCTTATGAGTATTGCGGTTCGCACGGTTCTGAACCACAATACCAACAAACAAGAGATTGTCGCTATAAGCTCCCGCGTATTTGAGAAGAGTAAGTAGGATTGAGATTGTATGACAATCAGAAATATTCTAATGGTTTTACGATATAGTTGCCCATGATACAACAGAGTCAACAGATATGCTACGTCCTTACGTCTTCACGATAGTTCGTCCTATAAATGGCGTAGTTTTTCCTGCCAATTTTGAATCAGAGGTAAAGCGGGGTGGTCGTGGGACATTTATACTCGAGAGGAGCGAGCAGGCAGTAGTAAACAGATTCCTTGAACGGGTGCTCAAACATGACCCTGATGTCTTCATTGGGCACAACCTCGAGTCTGGCGATATTAATGTTTTGCTTCATCGCATGCGTGAACGTGGGACTCGAGGATGGAGCCAAATGGGCAGAGTCCGACTGAACAAGTGGCCTAGTGGATCGCATTCGATTTTCATGGATCGTAAAGTTATGACTGGTCGTCTTCTCTGTGACCTTGCCAATGACATGGGCAAATCTGTGATGCTTAAATGCCAGTCTTGGAGTTTAACTGAGATGTGCGATTTAGTACTCGGCGTTAAGCGATATGACACTGAAGAAATTGATACTCGCAAGATGAACAACTTCACCGACACGGCTTCAGGACTTTTTGAGTATTTTTCTCACTGCGAACTCGATACTCACTTTATTGCATCGCTAGCCGTGAAAACTCAGTTACTGCCGCTCACCAAGCAGCTCACCAATCTTGCCGGAAATTCATGGGCGAGGACACTTAGTGGAACTCGCTCTGAGCGAAATGAGTATATTCTGATGCATGAATTTGCCAAGAATAAATATATCATTCCCGATAAACACTCCAATTTCAGCAATATCGCCAAGGGAAAGAGGCGACCTGTGATGGATGACGATGGAGAATCAGAAGAGCACGTTCAAGATGAAGTCGTCGTAGAAACCAACAAGAAGAAGGACAAGTACAAAGGTGGTCTTGTTTTTGAGCCTGAGAAGGGATTATACGACAAATACGTGTTGGTTATGGACTTCAACAGTCTGTATCCCAGTATAATTCAAGAATACAATATTTGCTTTACGACGGTCGACCGATCGCAATGCGTATGCCTTCTTCGTTTACCTTCATTGCTTACCAAAACTAATTTTTTCCTATATTTAGGTTGAATTTGACGACAAAGTTCCTGATCCGCCATCTTCAGATGTCCCGCAAGGTGTACTACCTAGACTTATCGCTACATTGGTGAATCGCCGACGTCAGGTGAAGAGTCTTATGAAAGATCCAAAAGCGACAGTGTCTGAAAAAGCACAGGTAATCATATTATTACTGATATGGAGAGAAGAACACGACTAACATTTCTCAGTGGGAAATCAAGCAACAAGCTCTCAAACTGACAGCGAATTCTATGTACGGATGTTTAGGATATGAGAGATCCAGATTTTATGCACGTCCGCTAGCAATGTTGACGACGTACAAAGGACGTGAAATTTTGACTAACACCAAGGAACTGGCTGAATCGATGAATCTCAAGGTCATTTATGGCGACACTGATTCGGTCATGATTAACACAGGCTCTGAGTCGTACAGTGATGCATTGAAGATTGGCCGGGAATTCAAAATGGCTGTTAATGAAAGATACCGGTTGCTTGAAATTGACATCGATAACGTTTTTCAGCGATTGCTCATGCACGCAAAGAAGAAATACGCGGCGCTAAATTGTGTTGAATCAAATGGCAAGCTTGAAACAAAAATGGAAGTGAAAGGACTTGATATGCGACGTCGTGAATATTGTGCTCTTTCGAAAGATGCATCTACTAAAGTTTTGCATGAGATCCTTTCTGGTGCCGCGACGGAGACTGTTGTTGAAGATATTCATGAGTATCTTCGTGATTTGGGCGAGAAAGTACGCGCGGGAGTTATTGCTGCATCGAAATTCATAATTCACACGAAACTCAGCAAGGAGCCTGAGCAGTACCCCGGAGGTAAATCAATGCCTCAAGTTCAAGTTGCGCTGAAGCGCAAGGCGCGAGGCGAAAAAATTTCAACTAATGATGTGATGGCTTACATTATCGCGTCGGGTGATGGATCCCCGGCTGACCGCGCATACCCATATCAAGATTTTATCGATGGAGTGAAGCGCAGAAATGACATCGAGTCTAAGACAGACATCAAATTCCCGGATGCAGAGTATTATCTTGCGAAGCAGATCTTACCGCCAATAGAGCGGCTTTGTGGTGCTATTACCGGCACAGATGCCTTGCATCTTGCAAGCTGTCTTGGTCTGGACACAAGAAAATATGTTCTTTCAACTGGCGATAATGGAGGTGACAGTATTTATGAAAACTGGCAGCCACTCGACAGTTCTATCACAGATGAGGAGCGATATGCGGCAGCAAAGAAATTGACAATGGCGTGTCCATCGTGCCATCACGATGTCACCTTTGAAGGGATTCTCAAATCCAAGGCAATATGCACTTCAGCGGGCCTAATTTGCTCCGATTGTGCTAGAGATATTCCTTTGTTCTGCGTTATAGCATCAGTTGAGCGTGCAGTGCGGAATGAGATCACAAGATACTATGAGGGGTGGGTGGTTTGTGCTGATAGTTCGTGTGGCAATCGCACAAGACAGATTAGCGTTTATGGAAAGAGATGTATTGGCAAGGATGGCTCTGCGCGATCATGCAGAGGAGTCATGTCATACGAGTATTCAGACAAGGAATTGTATACGCAATTGCGATACCTTGATTTTATATTCAATGTGGACAAGGTGAAAGGTCAAGGGGATACTGAGATGGATGCTCTTGCAGAGCACAATCGAAATCATTTTGAGATCGTACGCACAGTTATAGATAAGTATTTAAGTGACTGCGGGCGTCGGTATGTCGATTTTCACAATATCTTTGGGTTTATGAAGGTTTAGACTGAATCTTAGCTTTAATGGTGTTTTACCAGATGTCGACTCCTGTCCACGAGGAATTACTTTATTGGATTCTTGATTGAAAGTGCGAGGCTTACGTATATTTAAACAATAATTGAATGAATAATCTTTCTTTATATGTACAAGATACTAGATCAGTTGTCGTCCCTCTGATAGCTAAATCCATAAAGCTCTCAGCTATACATTAGCTGTCGCGTCCTGGCACCTACAGGTAGGTGGGAGCGACTCCTCATATAGACAAAACAAGTAGCACTAACAGATCATATTTCTTCATTTTCCGCCTTTATGTCTTATCCATCTGATAATATATCTCCCTTCTTACTCTCATCTTATCCTACTTCTACTATGCATATGATTCCACCTCTTAGCCCTTCTGATATCATATATGAATCCATCCTGCTTATTAGCATGATTCAGAGCATAATTACAATAAGTTATATTTTTTGACCTCAATGTTCTTAATTAAAACTTCTATATAATGCAATAAAGATACCTTTTTAACCGACCAAAGAAAACAAAAGAGAAAACGAATGAAGGACAACCAATGCCGAAAGACAATCATATCATAAAAAAGGTAGCAGAACAGCTCAATGGCTAAAGCGCAGTAACCTCTGATCCACCTATACCGTCGAGAAAATAAAATCAGTACAAGTAAAAGAACATGCATCAAGAATCGCCTTATATAAAACACGCCATATATAACAAAAAAAACCTTAAAAAAAGCAAACAACAATACTGTAAACAGATTCCAAAAATAAAAAAAAACTATAAAACCACAAGTTCATTATCATAGCAATGCAAATATGTTCTAACACAAAAAATGCATAAATTTCCATAATATCCCAGTAGATTTCTCTTCAGCGTTGAGGCATCGGAAGAGGATAATTCTCTCCATTACTCGCACTAGGCACTGTCGATAGGGCAGGAGAAGAAATACTAACACTGGCCTTATCATTCGGTCGCAGCGCTCCCGTCAGAACTTCCTTTGTAACACGTGTAAGTGAAGAAAGTTGAGGTCTAGCTTCGCTTAGGAAATTATAATCACTGAGGATCATCTTGGTGAATTCCAGAATGCTAATTATTATCTAGACTCAGGTTAGCTTATTCTTCTTTGAATATATAAATGAAGGAGAGCGAACTTACACGAACAAAAGCATTCGTCTCTTCACCAAACTTTTGTCGATCACCATAATCTCCTTTACTAATAGTAACTAATCGCACCTTAAGTTGACCTGTAATGTCAAGTCCCATCTCACACATAGTCCTTAAATCATGCATTTTGAAATCCGATTGTGTAGGCGTAGCATTATTACTGATCTCAGCAGCAATTCCACCTAAGATATGCACTAGGACTGTATTCGCAGATGCGATTGCATTATTGATACGATCAAACAATTCTTCGTCACCATCTGAGGGCTCAACCGGAAAATGGAAAGCCACAGGACCGCTCTCCATGGGTGTAGACGGCACATAATATGAACCAACAGTAGGACTCATGATCGCAGGACCAGCTATTCCAGTTGAAAAATATCCAGGGGTCGGAGGATGCTGTAATGTCGGCGCACCCAGAGATGTGATAATTGCTGGAGGGATCTTTTTTTGAGAACCTATAGAATGTGGAGTTTGCGGCAGAAACGAAGAAGGCGGGGGATTCATTGAAGTTGAAGGGGTCATCGGTGGCGGCATATTCTCGGCAGTCAAAATCAGATTCGCAGAGCCAATAGATGGAGCAGGAAGTATTGAAGGAGACATATTCGGAGTAGCATAATACATCGGTTGAGGAGATTGTAAATGTGCCGCCGGTGACCTCTGTGAAAGATTTGCCAAAACCTTTTGACCGTTACCATTGGCAGAGATGTAAGAGCATGCAGGTGTACGACATTCGTCTAAAGCAGGAAACAAAGTATTCCAAGCATTTCGCACTTCAGCAAGCGTTCCAAATAATAAAAGGAAGAACGCTCGAGTGTGCCTGATTTCGGCGCGAGAAGCAAGCGAGCGAATATTTCCTTGTACAAGAGATATGACATGCTTAAAAGTACTTAAGCATACCAACGTCGCATGGATAACAGGCTCAATCGAATTTGCAGCAGCTAGAGGTGGTGTCCCTCGGGCTGCAGTCCTCCCAGCGGCGGCGGCCGCAGCAGCAGCATTTGCACTAGCTGAAGCAAGAAGCGCGTCGTGGTGCTCTAATGCGCGAACAAGGTTATCAATTTGAACTTTTGAGCCATAAATGATATTAGCAAGGACGGAAGTCAGATTTTTGTCATCACAAAACGCGAGGAAATGGCGAACGGCGGGAAGGAATTGCGATACCGAGAATAGAATAGTACGTGATGACTCGACGACTTGAGTGGAAAAAATGGTCATGGAAGGTAAGAGGTTTGTAGGAGTAGGGAATGCAGCTGATGACGGCGAAGAGACTGTCAGGTGAGGATGCTCCTCCTTCATGACCGACAGCCGCTTGAAGTAGGCATTTGGCTGAGACTCAACATCAATGTTGGAATTTTCTTTGCTAGCAACACCAGTACTACCGTTACTCTTGTGACTCTTGTGGCTTTTTTGACTAGATGCAGTTGCTTGTGAAGAAGTTGCGGAAGTCGCAGAATCATTACGGTCGCGGTCGCGGATTGTAATGGCAGAGTGATTGCTCGACGTCGAAGAATTAGAAGAAGAGCTTGAAGTCAGTGCAAGAGGTACTGATCCTTGACTGGACGGAGCTGATGGTCGATCAGGCATGGTCGTAGGGTAGGAAAACTCCATGATTGAATCGTGCGAAATTCCACGTGCGTGATGGCGATGTCGGGGAAGCGGTGCAGCCGCGAATCCTGATGCTGGGCTGGTAGCAGTGCCGTTCTGTTGAGAATCAGCGGCCGAGGCAGATGAAGCTGACCCAGCTGCAAAACGTGTTGAGATGTGAGGAGGAATGCCATTGACGAGCGAGGGGGGTAATTGGGGAGGCGGAGCGCGCGTAGAGGATCTGGGCAGAGCAAGGGGCGCGGCATCGCTTGCTGCGCTGGGGGATCCCTGCACAGAGATGGTGGCAGCGGGCAGCGAGCCGTGAGCTCGAGAGGAGGACGACTCTTTGACGGTGGACAAATCTTGATTCCTGCGTGAGACGACAAAGCCCATGCGCTTCGCAGCGCGAGAGGACGGGACCAGGATGGACTCTGAGTTGCTGCGAGAGCGCTCGATGGGCTCTGAGGCCGACATCGCGCAGACAGACGGAGGAGACGGAGGCGCGAGGACGGCGAGCAGCGGGCAGCAGCAGAGGGGGACGGACGGCGGAGGGGGAGGTAAGAGGGGGGGAGACAGAGCGAGCTGGGTACAAGGTTGTGCTGGGTGTGCTCTTGAGGCAATCCCTAACCTGCCCGCCGTTGTCTTGTCTGGCGATGGAAATATCTTCCCAGGAAGCGGTCTGTTTACGTTGGCTTCGTGACTACGCACTCGTCGCAGCTGACGGGTAGAACGAATGTTTACGCTGGCTTCACGCCTACTCACCCAAATAAGCGACTTCTACGCCTATGAGGGATGTCGCCTCCACGCGAACCAAAAGAGCGATCGCGGACGGATCCGCCGCAGAACTGGATTATTATAACAGAGGCTAATCGGTCTTCGTCCGGCCATTTGTGCGATAGTTCGAACAGGGATAGAAATCGAGGCCGCTTGGTATCCAGACGGTTTATATGTTTTATGTAAGTTGGCGAAGAGGAAGGGCAGTGGGCGGCGGGCGCCTTTAAAGGGCGGCTGCGGAACATCTCAGCACGTGCGCAGCAACCAGTCCGCAGGCACTCGACTGAAAACTTTTCTGCTACAAAACTGGACTCGGGCCTCGCGCTCGAAACCCTTTCTCTTCTCAACTTCGCGATGCCCCCGTTCTTCTGTCCGCTTTTCGACTCAATTGGGATACACTGCTCGTGTTCCGCCTCTATCAGCTGATTTTCTGTTTCTGCCGCTCTTCTTCTTTCTATCTTCTGCGCAATGGCTACTGTCGTCATCGGCGCGCAATGGGGCGATGAGGGAAAAGGCAAGCTCGTCGACATTCTCTGCGACAAGATCGATGTCTGTGCTCGCTGCCAGGTACGTCTCTCTGCTGCGATTTTGCTGCAGTTACTGCGGTCAGCATGCAATTGCTAGCAAATTCTTCATCGCTAACACACCTATTCTCCAGGGTGGCAACAATGCCGGACACACCATCGTCGTCAACGGCGTCATGTACGACTTCCACATGCTCCCATCCGGCCTTGTCAACCCGGATTGTACTAACCTCGTCGGATCCGGCGTCGTCGTCCACGTGCCCTCATTCTTCTCAGAGCTCGAGGCAATCGAGAACAAGGGCCTCAATGCCGACGGCCGGCTCTTCGTCTCATCTCGCTCCCATCTCGTCTTCGACGTCCACCAGATCGCGGACGGACTCCACGAAGCCGAGCTATCCGGCGCCGCCCTCGGAACCACCCGCCGCGGAATCGGCCCTGCTTACTCCACAAAGGCCACAAGATCTGGTATACGTGTCCACCATCTGGTTTCTCTGGAGGACGGTGCTTGGGAGGAGTTTGAAGAGCGCTTCCGCTCGCTCGTTGACTCATTCAAGAAGCGCTACGGCGACTTTGACTATGATGTTGAGGCTGAGCTCGTAAGATACAAAGCGCTTGCCGAGAAGCTCCGTCCTTATGTTACTGACGCTGTCTCTTTCATGCACGATGCGCTTGATTCCAAGAAGCGCATTCTTGTTGAGGGCGCCAACGCGCTCATGCTCGACCTTGACTTTGGCACGTATCCTTTCGTCACATCGAGCAACACATCAATTGGCGGTGTCTGCACCGGTCTCGGGATCCCTCCGCAGTCAATCAAGGAGATTATTGGCGTCGTCAAGGCCTACACTACTCGTGTTGGCGCTGGCCCATTCCCCACCGAGCAGCTGAACGAGGTGGGCGAGACTTTGCAGGACGTCGGTGCGGAGTACGGCGTCACCACTGGCCGGAAACGGCGATGTGGCTGGCTGGACTTGGTTGTCGTCAAGTACTCGGCCCGAATCAACGGCTTCACAAACATCAACATCACCAAGCTTGACGTTCTTGATGGATTCAAGGAGATCAAGGTCGCTGTCGCTTACCACTACAAGGGCCAGCGGCTGACGTCGTTCCCCGAGGACTTGCGCATAGTCGAAAAGGTAGAGGTCGAGTATGTCACACTCAAGGGCTGGAATACGAGCATAGCCAAATGCAGAATTTACGACGAGCTCCCGGAGGTCACTAAGGAGTACCTGAAGTTCATCGCAGACTTTTTGGGCTGCAAGGTTGGATACATCGGTGTCGGTCCTGCGCGAGCAGCTATGATTCAGATTTAGATTTGCGTAGAATAGAGATCTGATACACTTTTGTCATTGATTATTGTATTGCACGATGTTTGTTTTATTAGTAATGCAAGGCTTTTGCTTAGAGAGACTGACTTCCTTGCCGCACTGGCAGTTTGGGTCAGGGGTGCCTTAAGGTTAAAGTTTCTTTGACAGAGAAACCGGCATGCCGTTGCTGTGCAGTATAGGAGGGCCTCTGGCAGGGCGACGACGAGCAGGGAGACTATGTGGCCGATGATCTGCTGCACACCCGGCACTTGAACTCAAGCGTGAGCGTGAGCGCGGGCTTGATGGGGGGGAGGAGAGCAGAAATGCGTGCATGGTCCACCGCCGCTTATCAGCTATCGCCGCACCGCCGGGTGGACGGGGGGGTTGGGCGCGGCGCCACTGCCGGGTCAGAGCCTATCGCGATAGCACGGCTGAGAACCAGAACTGACTTCAAGCTCTGCGCGGGAATGGCGTTTTCGGACAGCCGTGGCTGAGAGCACGGGAAAGAAAACTGGTCCACCGCGTCCTCACCGCTCGTCATCACTTCGTATTCCGCCCATCTCGCGTCTCCGGACCTAAATAGACTGCTCGCGTGCGCTCCCCGATATTCGCACAATGAACGTCGCCGGCGCCCTCCAGCGCATACCGTCCTTCGCCTCGATGGCGGAGCCCAGCAAACGCGTGAGTATGTTGCTCTACCCCCCTCGCTGTTCGTCGTAGCCCCGAAGCAGGCTGACCTAACACCTCCGCAGCCTTGCGTCTCAACAAGCGCATGTACCTGACCATAGCCGCGTTCGCCTCGGTTTTCTTCCTCTTCTCTGTACTCTCCCTCGGTCCCAACAAGACCCAGTCCCTCATCTCCATGGCCTCCTCTGAACCGCCCCACGTCTCCCGCTCCCGGCTGCCGCAGCCAGCTCCCGGCGCGCCGACGTACCTCCAGACGGACTATCCAGAAGGCATTGAGGACGTCTACCTCATGGTTAAGACCGGCGCGACCGTGCTCTGGAAACGTCTGCCGGTGCACTTCCTCACCACCTTCAAGCAGGTGCCTTATTTCCAAGTTTACTCTGATATGGCTGAGACGATATCAGACCACCATGTCATAGACACGTTCGAGAATGTGTCGGACACACTCAAGTTCACTGACGACTTTGAGCTATATCGAATTCAGCAAGAAATGATAGAGAGCCACTCAAACGTTCTTCCGCAGGACCACTATGGCATATCGTCAAATAAAAAGGGCTGGTCTCTTGACAAGTACAAGAACCTGCCTATGCTGCAGCACGCGTGGTCAGTTCGTCCCGATGCGAAATGGTTTATCTTTATGGACGCAGACTCGTATATCATGTGGACACCCCTCATGAATTGGCTGCGAACACTTAACCATCGTCATGCACTTTACATGGGTTCTGTAGTTGGCCAACCACCTGTACAATTTGCACATGGAGGATCCGTTGCGGTTATTTCGCGTGGAGCCATGTTGCGTTCATTTGGTCAGAATTCTGAACTGTTCAAGAAATACGAAGCGAAAACGATTAAAACATGCTGCGGCGACTTGATGGTTGCTCATGCGCTGTACGACAATGGCGTTAAGATTGCTGTTGGTGATGACGTGTATCCTTATTCAAAGTGGAAGTTTCAAGGAGAACCTAATTGGCTAGTATTTGGTAATAAGGATAACTGGTGCGATCCTATCATGTCCTTCCATCACGTGTCGATGCAGAATATTCAAGAAATTTGGGAATTCGAGCAAGATTGGAAGAAGACTCATCATGGAGATGAATTTATTCGATATGTTGACGTATATCACCGCTTCATGCATCCTTACATGGAAGCTCAGAAAGATGATTGGGATAACCGATCAAACGACAGAGAGTATTCCGAGACAAAGCCAAAGGCTCTACGTGAACCTGCATATGAATCTCTGCAAAAATGTATCAACTACTGCGAAGCCTGGAGTGAATGCGTTGGTTATAGATACAATCCCGGCTTTTGCGGTCTGAGTAGGTCTGTTCGCCTTGGTCGACGAAGCGTCAGATGGGGTGATGATTTATTTGATGAATCGAAGAGATGGATCTCTGGTTGGATGCTAGAACGGATTCGTGATATGAGAGCTCATTCTGGATGTGACTCTATTGCACATGATGAAATCTCGAAGATTAAAGTTTCTGAAGACTCAATAATCGTCCCTGGTCTTGAAATACAGACTGAGAAGAAGAAGGGATTGTTTGGGCTATAATTTCGTGTTTAATATGGTCCTGGCGTTTGGCTTGACCTATTTTTTACCTCTAGATTATTTCCTATTATGATTGAATGTAATGAGATTTATGGTTTGTTTGTACTATATTAGATGAAGGAAGTTGATAAGATCTTAAGTTAATTTTGGTATTGTATTGTTAGTTATAGCAAGTGGTTATATAATGCAGGTGCGGATTTACAGTGAAGCAGCGAGAAAGTAGTCGTTATATACGTGGCTGTCAGATGCAATTAAGAATTTAGAGAATAATGAGCTCTGACTGACGGTCAGAGAGGCTGACTCGGTATCGTAGGATGACTACCGGATATCAGATGGATACAGATCACTGATTACGTTACGCCAAGGTTGGCTGCTACAGTTCAAGTCCTACAGCAGTCTTCACTGCTCAGGACATTCGTCAGACGTAATGAACTTGCCTGCCAAGACATGTAGATTCTAAATTCTAAAATCTGTTTCGAAAACCTCGTGAGATCTGGAACGGTGAATATCCAGTCTCGAATCTGCGAATCCGAGCGGAGTGAGATCAACGCGGCGGCGCGCCTGGCCGATAAGGATTTCTGCGGCGGCGCGATAACCAAACAGCTCTCGAAAGCAGCAGTCCGATGCCGGCAAGAGCTCCTAGCTTCAGCAATACAGTAAAGGCTATTCGCAACTTGTGCAATATGCGCCTGGGCGTCGATCCCGCTCAGAACCGAATGCTAACTACTGTAAGAGATGCAGAGAGCCATAGCAAGCGAGCACAGCACTGGCCAGCTGAGCAGCGCCAGCCTCATGAAGAACTTCCACGGTGCTAGTTCTTCTTGGTTAGTGCGCTAAGAGCAGCCAGTCTGTCGCATTATTCGTTCTTTCTTCGTCGTAGCTATCTGAAGAGTCCAGATCTCGGCATCAGAGGACAATACATCCGATTGCCGTCCTCACCGTCCGATGAGCTGAGGAACGACTCATTCAGCAGCACACTTAGACATTAGATTTAGCTGCAGAGTTTTTAAGAGACCTATTACGATCAATCCACTTGTAGAATATATTTCTGCGGCGATATCAGCCGTCGGCTCTCTGACGCTGCAAAAAAAGGCTGCAGGGTTCAGGGTTACCCTCAGTCCCACACTCCCGTAATCGCTGACCCTCTCCAGAAGCCCCGGCGAACCTCCACTCTCTCTGTTCGTTGACCGCCCGCTTTTCGTCACCCCTGCGCGGCACGCCCTCTCAGTCTCACCGTCTTCTCTTCGCTTTGTGAAGACTGGCGAAGACGCCACAAATAGTGTCCACAAAGTATACGACGCAAAAAGTTCTACGGAACCGCGCTACGAACGCCGCATCTCCGACCGCTTCCCAATGAAGACCTCTTCTGCATCCACCGGCAATGGTCCTGCGCCAAATCACCTCACTCGAATCATCTCTGCCTGCTCTCGATGCCGTTCTCGCAAGACCAAGTGCGATCAGAAGTTTCCATCGTGCTCAGCGTGCCTCAAGGCCGGCGTTGAGTGCGTTGGACTCGACGCTGCGACCGGCCGTGAAGTTCCTCGGAGGTATGTTTGGAACGCATTCTGTTCCGTTCTGATGACCAGAAACTGTTCAGTGTCCTTCAATTTCACTTGAAAATCATTTTCTGGTCATCTGTTGTACATTTTCTTGCAATATGCTGACTCAAAGCCCAGTTACATTGCGCATCTGGAAGATAGAGTTGCATTTCTAGAAATTCAATTGCAAAATCAAGGAATTCCCATCGATCCCTCTGACTCCACTTTGCAACGCACCCATGATCAGGGAGGTGCAAATGGCGACTCCTCCGTCAAGACCGAATCGTCACTATCGCGCAGTGGCACTGGCACATCCAACCCTGCTCATGAGCGACAGGTTCCAAAGGATGTCGATTCGCTTGTTTCCACTGTCGGACTTGTATCGATGAAAGGGTCTAGTACTTTAAGTTCTCCATCATTTTTGGGATTGTCATCTGGTATATCTTTTGCACGACTGATGTTTGCCGCCGTTAAGTTACGTGGACAAGAAGTTCCTTCTGCGTCCATGTCAATTGCGAGCTCCGAGCAACCTGATATGACTATTCGTCAAAAGCCCGTAAAGAGCCAGCCAGCTTCGCTTCCATCAAAAGAAACAGCCGAAACTCTTCTAGAAGTCTTTTTCAATCAAGCTAATGCTCAGATTCCAATCTTCCATCGGGACGATTTTATTCATTTATATTTTGAGCCCGTGTACGGCGCTTACTCAGTGCAAACAAAACTGGCAAATATCAACAATGTTCGAAATGACTCTGTTTCATCTTCTGCTGCTGCATCGCCAACAGAAGTCCGAGACAATGTAAAGACAGAACTTCCTTCTCCATCAGCTTTCGAAAACGTCAAGACCGAGTCAAAGAATCATTCTTCCTCTAATAACAACACTCACACAAACGGTACTACACATGAACATCATGCTGCTGATTCACCTGAAATGCATAGATCGCTGTATTTCCTGAACTTGATTTTTGCGATTGGTGTAGCTGTACACCAACAGCAATATCCTGCTCTTCTATGCGAGTCATATCACGCAGCTGCTATGCGCCACATTGAGCCAGTATTCGCCTCTCCCGATCGTCTAGAGTCTCTGCAGGGAATCTTACTACTCGGTCTCTACTCTATCATGCGGCCAGCTGTCCCAGGCGTGTGGTATGTACTAGGTGTTGCACTCCGTCTTTGTGTTGATTTAGGGTTGCATGTCGAAGGTGGTGTCAAATCGTGGTCTGGTACAAACATTGTTCCTAAGAATGGCCAAGGTTCAACCAGTAAAGATTCGGTTCAGTTCGATGCACGTACGCTTGATCTCAGACGCCGATTGTTTTGGTGTACCTATGCAATGGATCGTCAGGTTTGCGTGTACCTTGGTCGACCCTTTGGTATCGCCGATAACAGTATCAAAGTTCCTTTTCCTAGTGATCTAGATGATGTATTCATCACTGCTGAAGGAATTGTAAAACCTCCGGAGGATACTCCGCCATCATACAAGCAGGTTGCGGTTCACATTTTTCAAATTCGACGACTACAGTCAGAAGTACAGACAATCCTTTACGAGCGTGCAGAGCTCCCTCGCCGCTTTGCGACATTAAAGGAGTGGCAGACTAATATGGCTCGTCGTCTCGAGGAGTGGAATAACTCGTCTCCAAAGTCAGCTAAAGATATGAATTGTAATTTTAATCTCTACTTTCTTGATTTGAATTATCAGCAAACGCGATTGCTTTTGCACGGCATCTCACCCGCAATTCCACGTCCGTCAGTCGAGGCTTTTTTCATTATTGCGGACGCGTCGGAACACGTTATTAGAGCTTATAGACAGCTTCATCGTGAGAAGAATATCAACTATACATGGATGGCTGTGCATAATCTATTTATGGCTGGCACGTCGTATCTCTACTGCTTGTATCACTCCAAGGAAGTCAGACAGCGGACACGGATGGATGTCATTGACTTCAACACAATGGCTTGTATTCACGTTCTCACTGGTATGGTTGACAAATGCGATGCCGCTTCTGGATGTCGAGATACATTTGAACTTTTGACCGCTGCTATTCTTCGCTTGTGCTATAATGAGAAAGCTGCTGCTGGTGAAATTGTCCCGGCTACAGGCCCTGTTGCTGGTGAGTCAGAGACACGATCTGCAAACCGTAATGCTACGCCCCCTGTACCACCACCAATGCCACCACCAGCTAAGCGATCAAGGCGATCTCGGGGTTCTGCTGCTTCACAGCAACCTGCTTCGTTGCCTCAATTACCATCGCTACCTAATAACCCCCAAGCTCGTCCACCTACACGAATTGAGCTGCCGAGACCGATTCCACAACATACTGGAGGTCAATATCCTCAAATGTATCCCATGGGTCCTGCACAGCCGATGCAGCAACCTGAATACTCGTCTGCTAACTCGCCGTCAGCGGTCTCTCCTACATCTCTTGTTCCTCCCAACCTTACTCCTACGCTCGAGCCTGCTATTCCTTCCCAAGCCAGCACACCACAGTCGACCTCCTCAGCTACAGATTCATTGAAGAATTCAGGACAAACTGGAAGCGGGATGTCACCGTTTGCTTCTTTTGAATCCAATACTTTGCAGTGGATGAGCGAAATGGAGCCTGATTTAGATGAAATTTTCCGAACAGCAGCGGAGATCCAATCTGTACCTCCAATGCACGGAAATTTTACTCATCCAGTTGCTTATTCTGGAAACGTGAGTGGAAATACCCAAGGTGGTGGATATGCATATCAGTTTAGTCCTGGCGCTGCTGTGCAGCAGCAATTTACCAATCAATACTTTGGGCAAGATGGTATATTACGATGAAAGTGTTTCTTGTTTTGATTGAGTTCTCAAATTAATAACTCAAATCTAGGTATTTCTTCCCCTGGCGATTCCACAGTGTCAGCCTCGTCTGCTTCACCTGCATCCTCTGGACAACGATGGCCTCGTCAAGCTTCATTTTCTCAAGGCCAAGCCATGCCACAACCTCCTCCACAACAAAATATGCCTCCACACAGCTCAACAGGTTCGGGTCCTACAACTCCTAATTTCTACAACGGAGTACCTCCACAAACAGTTGACGACGAATATGATGGTCAGCGAATATATGAGATGATGTATGAACTGCCATCTGCTTCGATCTGGGATCAATTCTTCGCCGTGGGAAGTGGTAATGGCAATTTTACCGTTGGTGCTGGGTTTGGCGGAATGTTTGGTCAAGCAGGTTCAAGTGGGAGTCAAAGTAGTCAAAGTGGAAGTCCTGTGAACGGCAGCTCAATGCCAGTAAATACTCTGCCACAACAACAAGCTCCTCAATCACAGCAGCAACAGTCTCAAGCAGTTCCTTCTCCTCTACAGCAACAGCAACTTCAGTTACCTCATGTTTCGATGCCAATGCAACAACAGCTACCGGTGGATTCTTACAGCGGAGTGAGATACTTCTAAACTTTATATATGATAAGGTGTTATTTTGAATGGGGCGTGGTTTTTCCTTTTCTTTATTTTGGAACGAGTGGCGTACAGTATATATGTTTTGGTAATTTGTATTTCGTTTGCCATTTTTTGAGTTATCTTTATGTCTGGGCTTTTGTTCGGTTACTTATCAATCTTTCCGTTCTTCGTTGTAAAGCGGTACATTAGTTGCTTTATATAACAATTGGCTAATTTTCACCTTAAATCATAATTAGACAGCACCTCATTCATAGAATTGCTGACATTCGGAGCGTACTCTAGTCGATTTATGAATGCATTATCGTAACATCATGGATGTACTTTCTTATAAATATATCAATAGTACCATACCCTTCATACAATTAAGACAGCATATTTATTTTTGAATTTCAAATATGCGTATGAGCAAGTTATTCCCTTGCATAATATCAAAACACACGTCCGACAATACACACCAGACGAGCAATTTTAATACTCATCTTCATCTTCACCCAATTCCTTTGAAGCATCTGCTCCCATACGTCCAGAATCACTGCTAGTCTCAGGAAAATCTTCAAGACCCAATTCATCAACGACACCATTGGCGATCGGCGCATTAGGATCTGCCGCTGCTTTGGTCCCTGCTTGATATATCCGTGACTTCATGAATCGTTGCTCGAGTTCACGTTCGGTATCTTGTGTTTGGCGAGTTTCTTTGAACGATATATAGATAAGAGTGCCTACTATTGCGAGAGCAATAAAATATATTATAATCTTGCGACCTGTACGAGACCGGATAACAGCGCCGGCGGTAGGATTTCGCATGCCGCCATTGCGCGGTTGGAAATAAGCATTGCGATTATTCATGATTGTTGGAAATAGCTGCGGCCGTTGCTAAGCAACTGAGAAGAATGTAATATAATTTCGTGAACGAACTTGCACAATTCACCGCGTATTAGGGGCGGTCAACAAGCTGGTGGTGAATTGATGTTGCCGTGCTCCTAATCAGAGCTGCTCGGCGACCGGCCTTCGCGATATGTTGACGGAGATTAGTTACCCGCGCTGGCGGAGCGAGATACACGAGACCCTCGGTCGCGCACGCTAAAGTGAAGTTTGAACAGTTGCAGCACCCGGCGCAGCCCTCGCCAACTCTGGCTTTGGTCCCAACGCGACTTTGAGACAGAAAGCATCCTGGAGTTTGCGAGCAATACGAGGCTGCGTCGTTTTCGCTGGTAGATACTGTACCGCAATATTACTGGCTTTTTGATTGCTGCATTGTCTGTGCATTTCTGTGGCAACAAGTGGCGGGAACTGCTTCGGCAACACATCAAACTACCTTTCGGATCCGCGACGGTTCTATATATAAGATCATTGCGCACTCCTCTATTTTAACTCGCCGCGTGGCTACTCCCTCCTTTCAATCAGCCATTTCGAGCAAAAGCAGCAGATTCTTCTTATGATCCCGCAAAGTCATTCATAACACGGAGGAAATACTAGTCAATGTCTTCTCGATCGATGTCGACAAAAGGCCCTGCTGCATCTCCCAGCAGCTTTTATTTCCCAGACGCGGGTCTTCCTATTGCAGACTATTTTTTCATTGCGGGGGTAGATAATGAAGGGCTTCGGACATTTATCGATTCTGCAAATCAGCACTTGCAGCAACATTCAAAGCAGGAGCAACAGCAGAAACAGCCAGTGCCTACATATTCAGATGAAGCGCTGAGAAAGACCAGGACTGGAAAACATGTTCGAGATCGCTCGTCTGTGGATTTAAAGATGGTTCGGGATGTTATTCAAGAACTTGATGTCAAAAAAAGTCCAGATCTAAATTTGGCGGAATTATTGAGTGAAACGATGAGTGCTCCGAAGCCTACGACTGGTAATGATCTGGGTGAGTCCGATTCAGCGAGTGAGGCATTACTATCAGTAATAGTGCCAACAGATCCCACCTCCCCAAATATTACCAAGATCTCTGGAGTTTCTAAAGCTCCACAGACACCCCCTCCAGAGACTTCTGCGCAGCTCCCCGGTGTTAGACCGCAGAGCAGCCCAATTCGTTTGTCTTCACCCACAGCCTCACCTGGATCGCCTTCGTCACCACTCCGCCGCTCTCCAGCTCAAAGAAAAGCAAATGTCACAAGAATTCCAATTGCATCTGCCTCTCCCGCGATGTCTGACCCGCGAAGTCATGCACGGAAGATTTCAGATTATGACGCCGTAATCCCCGATCCTGAACCTATCGCATGGTCACCGACAATGCATCCTCTCGATAGGAGACTAGATCCTGTGCTTTTGGATGTATATCCTAGAGATGAAGAGCAAGCTGCAGTAAGAGGAAAACTGCCTGTATATGTGCCTATGTTTGCATTTCCAGATGATGTGCAGATTAAACTAGCGGATCAGAGACCAAGAAGTACATGGCATCATTTCGTACGTGCCAACCGGAAATTATTGGTCTTGAATTTACAAACTAATTTATTGTTAACCAGGTAATGACGAATGAAGACGGCGACAAAAGATACGGTACATGCATTACATCATGGGTGCCAGTACCCAAAAGAATCGCGGAATCGGTTGAGAAACTTAGCAGATTATGGCGTAATAGCTATATGTCTGAGTCCGAACGAGAATTCGCAGTAAGTCTAACTGACCGACTTTCTAGCGAACGTGTCAAACTTTCAGGATTGCAAGTTCATTTCGCTGAAGACTCGGAGTCTGAAAGTCAGCGGGTAGACTTACATGAGGAAATAACGCAAACTGAAGAACGCATAAACATGCTAGTGGCTCTTTTGAAGCCTATTCGTCTAGGCGCTGCATCGGCTATACCTGGAGTCTCTGAAGAATCTGGAATGTGGGTTCCTCGAGTGTACGGTTTACTCTCACGAGATGAGAATACCTGTAGTTTTAGAGTTGAATGGCTAAAGTCACTTCTATATGGTGAAGCAGTCATATCGGACAAGCGACGGTCCTCGTTGCCTCGCACTCGTGTCCCTGTGGAGTATGCCGTGGCACAGTTGTTGAGTAATCCACCTTTGATGTCAAATGGTATACAGTTAAAGGTCGATATCGGAAGAATGACGTATGTATCCGCTTTTTCTTTTTGTGCAACTACTATATTAATGCGTACTTTATTTAGTCTATATGCAAGAAGTCATGCAGATAATGAAATCCCAGGTTCTCGTGACGTATGTTGAATATTTGATGATGTATTGTTAGGATCTCGGGCTAACATTCGCAATATTTAGACTGACCTGTATGCACTGTTTCGATGCCTGAGTATAAAGTCCGTGGTAGAGCTATTTGAAGCAGTGCTTGGTGAATGCCGAATCATCTTTGTCTCTAGTGATCTTGGAATGCTCACTCCGGCCGCGCGTGCAATTGTATCTCTAATATTCCCATTAAAATGGCAATCAGTCTTTATACCTGTTCTTCCAGCCAGACTTTCGACATGTCTCGAAATCCCTGTGCCGTATATTATCGGGGTACATAGAACAGGTTCAGAGTTGCCACTTCCAGATGACGACTTTGTTCTCTGCGATTTAGATGCCGATGCGATATTTTCTTCTTCAACACCTCCATTACTACCCGCTCCTGTACGGACGAAGTTGCAGAATTTATTGGCGATGGCTGCGCCATTACATTCTCCTCCCTTTGATATTGTCCGAGGACCGCCAAAATATATCTCTGAAACATTTCCAATGGGTCAGCATGTTATGGCTGACCCAGCCATTATATCTTCCATTGCACCACCGCAGCATTTATTCAAATTAGTCGCTGAGAGTTCCTCTGCATATAGTACATTTGACGCTGAAATGCTAAAATGGGCACCTATCATAAATGCCTCTAATTTCAGTACAAGAGCCAAACTGTACGAATATCCTCCGCATCACAATGAAAATCCAATTAGCAAGAGTTCAAACAAGGCGACAGAAACTGATATGATTGAGAAGCCGCAATCACCCGCTCCGAAAAAGACGCATACCAGAAAAGCGAATTCTGTGTTTAGTTTCACATCTAGTCTAAGATCTAAAACCCCGACTGATCCGTCTGCTGGTTCGCCTTCTAAGAAGAGACAAAGTGCACCATTAACGATAACACCAATGTTTGATTCCAGCGACTCCACGATTGGAGATGAGGGTAGCGAACCCTCGTTTTCAACGGCACCTTCATCAGCTACAGGAAGCTCAATATCCTCACGGCGTAACTCAACGTTTGACGGTCTTGCTTCATCAGATCCTTCTCTCTCCTTAATATCCAAAAGTGATTTTCTCGCGTCAACCACCACTAGTGGCAGCAATACTCCGAATACACATTCTCCGGTTTCAAGTCAACCTCAATCACCCGAACAGCGACCCGAAACACTGATCGTTGAAGGCCATATTCTACTTTCACCATCTTATTTTGAACAACCACCACTGCGAAAATCATGTGCGATTTGTCTCGATGATACAGAAACCGCATGGCCACAGATATTGACTTGCAGAACATGCAAATTACAAGTTCATGGAGCATGTGCAAAGTCGTTGGTTGTGCCATGTGTGCCAGCTGCGTTTCATCCTCATCGTTCTCGAGCTGCTTTCGCGCGTGCTATGGCGACATTACTATTCAATTACCGAAAATACTTGGTACCATACCGAAACTTCTCAAAACAAACCAATATGTCTTCATCTCCATGCCAGAATGGTTATGAGAAACTGTCAACTTTCAAATTCGATCTGCCGGAATTTTTAAATCGTTTACCAAAAGATCATGTTCCATATGTTCGCTTCTTATTTTCAACACAATCAGGAGCAGAATTTATCAATGAAATTGAGCATCGACCACTCGACCTTAATGCTAGTCAAATCAAAAGTATGTTTGGCGCTACTGCGCCAAAGAAAGATCGTATCGCAGTGTTTGATGCCATTATTGACGCAAGGAGGAAGCGAGGTCTTAAAGGGAAAATTCGAGGTGGAACTGCTGGCGGAAGTGAGTCAGCTGAGCTTTTAGGTGATCTTGCTCCTGGAGCATGGCAAACTATTGATGTGGCTATGGTTGGCTCTAGCCAAGGATACGCATCAGCTGTTGAAGCATTAGCAAAATCTGCTCCTACAGGTCGATGGCCAGCAAGATTAGACTCTGATGTCTTAAACACATGCGCAGCGTCTGGCCTTGCTGTTGCTGCAGCGGCAAAAGTTGCTACGGTTGGAATGAGCCGATCTTCCTCAGTTCCACATTCGCCAAATAGCGTTACAGAGGCTGGACTACCGACTTTGGGATTGGGCATTATCAGTCAAAAGCTAGAGATGGGAGATATCTATCATAAGTGAAAAATAGCTGCAAACAAATCAGAAAAACTATATATTATTTTACGCTTTACAAAAAAAAAAGTACCAAAAATGCCATTAAACTCCACCCTAGATATTCTGCAAATACTAAATCTAACTCTTTAGTATGCTATCCTCTCGTTGAAGAAACAAGGAAACAAAAATCAAAAATCAAAAATCAAATAAAAACCATTTTTCCAACATGCTCCTCCGTATGCATACAATACATAAAAAATCAAGACTTCATTTTTATCACCATTTGGATAAAACAATTTTTCAAAGGATCTTCTCAAGAAATTGCTTAACTGGTCCACCGACCTCTTTAATGGACAGTAGGAAAGTATCATGACCATACCAACTAACATCAGATCCTAACTCAATATGCTCAACTTGTTCATTTCCTGCTTCACGTAAAACATCCGCAATCTCTTGCTGTTGCCAACTAGGGAACAAAATGTCTGATTCGACACCAAGGACAAAAACTGGCGTATTACTTAATGCCTGCATGCCAGCAACTAAATCTTCCCGTGCTTCATCAAAGTTAAGTTGATGAGGCATATCTTTGTCCTCCTCAACTTCTTCGTAAGGATCACGAGGAAGAGCACAGGTACCGGCGAAAGCCTCATCGTCAATATTCGCTAATGCTCGAGTTTCAATAGCTTTCTGGCGCATAGACAATGACATATCGAATAAGTCCATAGCTTTGGAAACATACAATAGAGAATTTGGGTCATACTCCAAACAAAACTTCTCTCCTTGGTGATCAAGATATGTCTCAATCAAGAAATCAGCACATAGAGCAGGAGGCTTTCGCGGGTCAGCACGTTTACGACCAAATCGTTGCTCCCATTCAGGTCCAGATCGATATGTAATCGTCGCAATTTCTCTAGCAAGCTTCATACCAGCATGAGGAGGAACACCATCGTAATAATATCCTCGGCGCCAGTTCGGATCGGCCATTAAAACTTGACGTTGAGTATGACGCATAGCGATGGAGTATGGATGAGAGCGGGCACAGCCTGAAATTGAAATGATGCGACCAACATGCTCGGGGAATTGAGAGCCATAAGCAAGAGATTGCATACCACCCATCGAAGCACCAACTGATGCATGGAGCTTAGAAATCCCGAACTCCTGCGAAATAAGCCGCTGCTGAGCCCGAGTCATGTCGTCAATAGTAAGGATTGGAAATCGGGTCGCATATCTTTGTCCATCAGCGGGGTCAATGGACGAAGGCCCTGAAGATCCATAACAACCACCAATAACATTCGTGCAAATGACAAAAAATTTGTTGGTGTCGATTGCACAACCAGGACCAATAAACTTCTCCCACCAACCAGGAGACGGGTTTTTAGCATGCGAATGCGCGTGCGAAGATGCGGATAAACCAGTGTGCAAAAGAATCGCGTTAGACTTATCGGCATTCAAAGTTCCCCAAGTCTCATAGGCTATATCAAATTCAAGCAGAATGCCGCCATTGTCGAGACGAAGAGGCTCCGAAGAATGATAGGTCTCGTAACCTGTAACGTTGCGAGAGTACGTCGGTTCCGGGCCTGTGTCAAACGACCGAGTGCGATGCTCAAGCACATCCAGGCAGGGAAACGACATGGGCCGGTTAGATGACCGAGGTGTCGAAGAAGACGGCGGTGGGGGTGGATGTGAGGACGGCGGTGAAGGATGTGGACGTGAATTGTGCACAGACTGAGAGACGGCCTGTTGGCGAATAGCAGACGCTGCGGCCTGTGACGCCCTCGTGGACGAGGAGACTCCCCGGCTGGCGGACCGCAATAGCTGAGAAGGAACACGCGACATTGTGTGAAAAGAGGGTATTGAAGAAGCAGGCGAAGGTGGGCAGGATGTTCAGCTCGAAAATTTTCCTGGAGCTACGAATTGGTTCACTAGTCCGTTCAGATTCCCTGTAGTCCGCTTCTCTGCTGCACAATCAAAGAAGCAAAATAGCACGCGACGCAACGGAAGAACAGAAAAGAGTCCGTCGCTCAGCTTTTCTTCAGGCAGACGCTAAAATGGTTGACAAAGCAGCCGATAAACACTCTTCGAGTCAGTCAGTCCTGCTTGCGCTCACGCAATCGCACGTGATTGTCCGCATAAGGCTCAAAGTGCGTGATGTTTATACTTGCAAAAGCCCTTAACCGCAACTTACGCCGTTCGTGTTCTGAGGATTCACCAAATCAGCCGTAGCACAGTCGTATACTATTCATGATAACTCATAGCGATCTAGGACTACAGACAATCACCTTTTAAAGAGATTTTGGAAGTGTAGTTGGTAAATTTCAGCTGCAGGTGGTCGAATGATGCCATCTTTATCTAGTGCAGATGTATGTGACGTAATAAGGAAATTATGCACGTGACTGCAACTGACGCGTTTTATCAGGGTTTTGTGTCGTCGAAAGCGCGTTCCACTTTTTTCTGCAAATGGGTGACACGACTTCACGTCAATCTTTCTTTTACGCAATTTCCAATCCTACCCAATCTTGTTTCTCCATTTCGACGTTATCACTTTTTGAATATTGCGTTAAATAGATCAAATAATGGCCGAAGACTCTGAGCATCAAATGTAAGTCCAATCCATCCGAGCGGATACCACCTGGAGTTAATATCCGCCAACGACGCGTCGCTGCTCACCCTGGTCAAGTCGAGAACTGCTTCTAACTCTTAATATTGCAAATGCAGTGACTACAAGGAGCTTTCCAAGCTTGAAAATGAATTTGAAGAAGCCGAATTTGAGATACGTATGTCACCGTCCAAGTTATGCCTAGCATGATCGCGATCGCAATACGCGAACATATTACTGACTATCAATCTCAAATCTAGTAAAATATTCTACAAAGCTACTCAAACCACTTTATGAGCGACGGAAAGATGTCGTTAGCAAAATTGATAAATTTTGGCCCGTGGCCATCGAACAGATTGGCGAAGATCTCGATCAGTACTTCACCCCTCTGGACGGCGAGGTACAATATATTAACGAAACGTTCTGCATATATTATAGGAGTATGCAATTGACTCTATTTTATCTTTCTAGCTGATTGAGTCACTCGAATCAATTGATCTTGACAGACATGAGACTGAACCGCGGACCTTCACTTTGACTTTCAAATTCAAGGAGAATAAATTCCTGGAAACCCTTTCTCTCTCCAAAACATTCACATATGTTCCCAAGAGGACCCTAACCGCCGGCGAAGAAGAGGAAGACAGCGAAGACATTTCTGAGACCGCTCGTATTTCGTACAAGTCCGCAAAGACTCCAATCACCTGGAAATCAGGTCAAGATCTGTCAAAAACTAAGGCGGGGCAGCCGCCTAGTTTCTTCACCTTTTTCGATTGGCAGAATAGCGAGAAGGATGGCAAGAGAGACGTCTTTGAGAATGCGCATGAAGTTGCGATTCTGATTGCCGAAGAACTGTATCCCAATGCCGTTAAACTTTTCAGTAAGTTGATCTGAATTATCATTGAATGCTAAAATAAAAAAATTGGTTATTAACAAAATATCAGCCGACGCTCTTAACGACGAAGACGAGGACGATGAGGAAGAGATTGATCTCGAAGACGAGGAGGATGAAGACGAGGACGAAGAAGACGAACCTCCTAGGAAAAAGTCGAAGAAATGAGAATTCCAAGCTATTTGATTTGTGATTTGTTTTGGTGAAAATTTAAGATAATATACAGATGACTATTACACAATTGAGACATATCTAGCTACTAAAAATATGTAAAATGCCCTCATATATTACAAAACCAAGATAAACAGAAGCTTCCCAAAAATGCACAATATGATACCAAAAAAAGAGCAATAAAATACATTGGAAAAAGATATGGCGCCGCATTGCATCATGGTGTGACTTCCCAGATATTGATATTTCCGTCATCTCCACCAGTAATGATAATTTCATCATCAATGCTTATGGGGTGCTTCTCCGCATGGTCTTCGTCCTCCTCGTGATCACTACGAGATGCTGTTGACTTCCATTTCCTGCTCCAAACACAAGTATTTATCTCAAAGACGGAGTGCGCATCCTCTTCTTCCGCAATCACTTCCCATTCGCCAGCTTTGACTTCTTGATAGACAATCAAGAGACCATCAGCTCCCACAGAAGCAATTCTCCCACTACGAGCACTCCAACTGACCGAGTATATGGGCCCAGTGTGTCGTGTGGGCAGAATTGCTTCTTGCTGCCAGTTTTCGGAAACAGGGTCAGATCTGAATGTTGAAGGAATATCACGCGAACCGGCCGTACCTGTAATTGATACTCGGCTCCAAACTCGAACAGTTTCATCAGCCGAGCAAGATACAAGTCGAGCGGCAGACCCGGCTTGAGATGAAGTACGCTTGTCGAAGTCGATACACCAGACGGTGGACCGGTGCCCTATTATTTCTCCGGAGCATACCCAGTCGTCGTCGTCTTCGCGCCACAAACGGATCGAGTCGTCGTATGATGCCGAAGCGAGTAAATCCTCTGAAGGGTGCCACACTACATGCTTCACGTCCTGAGTATGGTCCTGTAGGACCGCGATACACTCGAATTCCTCGTTGTCTTCGTCGGCTACAGCGAAAATTAGTAAAATACCAAAAGCAAACGAAAAAAAAATTGCTTACCTTCCCAAATCCACACGCTTTTATCTCGTGAGCATGAGGCCAGGTATGTTCCATCGCTAGACCAATCAACACATTTGACTTCATTCTCGTGACCTTCCAGTGATGCAACAAATTCCCATTCTTCCAAACCAACGTCCGCACCATCGTCAACAGTCCCTGCATTTCCAACCTCTTGAGCATAACGGTCGTCGTCACGGATCCAAATACCGACAGTCCCGTCAAAGCTCGCAGTAGCAAGCACCACCTCTGACGAGTGACCGGTCTTGGGCTTCCATGAGACTGACCTTATACTGCGTTTGTGGTTTCCGTCAAGACTGGCGACAGGAAAGTAGGTATTGAGGGAGTAGATTTGAGCAGATTTGTCTGAAGTAGCACACGCAAGGAGCGGCAAGGTTGGATGAGGAACAACGCTCCATATCCGACCAGTATGAGCGGGAATAGAATGAACCTGCCTGATTGCCATGATGCTGAAACGAATAAATTTCCTCTGCTTAATAATTGAAAATTCGCAGGAATTAAAAATTCCAAGCAGTAGAGCACCGAGAGTTCGTAACCGTAGCCAAAATTAGGAATGCAATCTGACCGCAATATCCAAAGATCTATAATCTCTCTGAACTTGAGCAGCCGTCGTTTGTTGCTGTTCCCGCGCGGCCAGATCCGCGAGAAAAAAAACGAGTTGACTGACGCGATGTCCCATAATCACGTGATTGTCACGTGATTTAAATAAAAACTGGACCATTGAGTTCTGGCGGGCGATCACTTCGATATAGACAGTTAGTTCTGCCAGGATGGCTTTTTAGTGACTATCCAAGTGTATCGGATTGTGATTGATTAAGTTTGCTTTTCAAATTTGGCGTTACAGCATATTATTAGGCGGTGACTGCATTAAATACATCTCCTTACACCATTTGCTCGTTAGCAATGCACGATTTTCGCGGGGTAAGCAAGAGCACACTGATCTCACACGGACTCGGTGTGAGCTATACTAACTCTCCCCGAATATAGTCCACAGTAGAAGATTTAGATCTTCCTCCGGCATTTGTCATAACACCTGATACTCCTGTGGAACATGCCCTAGAGCTGTCTTTTGAGCGATCATATTCGTATTTGCCTGTGATCTCGGCCAAATCGCGATCTTTGTTGGGATACCTTTCTGCTGAGCAACTACAGAGGGCAGCGACAACAGGGAAAATTCCTAAAAGGCGTATCGATGGACCTGGTTTATCAGATCACGACTTTGAAATGGAAACAGTTGATTTACGCATGGAGACTGTAACATCGTTTATGCACCGATTTCCGAGGCAAGAGCGGTTCCAGAAGATCACACCTGACACACCGCTGGAACAACTAGAAGAATTTTTCGAAAATGATCATGATTTTGCAGTAGTGACTGATGAAGATAGGAAGTTTGTCCTGGGGGTTGCTGTGCCTGAGGATTTGGCGAGATTTGTCGAGAAACGACCATCGATATCAATCAAGATATAGCGTCGTCATATCGTGCATAATCGATCGATCATGCAGGAAACTCAAACTAAGTGTACTCGCAATTCTATTAACTATATTTGCCCAATTCAAGATCTGAGAGCCTCGAATCTCGAAAGACGATGCATGCGTAAAACACTCTCCAGCCTCTATAATCTCACTCTCACGTCTCCGCACTGATTGGCGTTACAATGCAAGCTGTACCTTCTGAAGTCTGAACCAACAATGGCCTGGCTACCATAAATTGAATAATGATCTTCTTATTTACTGCGTTATTGATCCATCTCGATCGCCCTAAACCGATGGCAAAAGACTTTTAGATATTCAAGCAGTTGACCAAGACACTCCTAGCTCAAAGTCTCTTGCTACTATCTTTCGCCATGTAGAAGCCCCTTGGTGATTTGACAGCCAGCGGGGGTTAGATATACCCTGTAATCATCAAATCTATGAGGTTGGGAGTGACCGACTACAACTGCGCCCACCCTCCTGATCTCCTCAACTGCAAAATCGGGTTCAGATCAACTTCGATGGCACAGATCGATAATGGAACAATACTGCCAGTCCAAACCCGATTGTTGCACACTAATCATTTCAGCTACTGCTATACCCCCGGTGTGCGCAGAACTATGGTCTTTGCCTGTGTATTTTAAAGTGCAAGACTGCTTGATGGTCCGAGCAGATGCAAGAAAGTTGGCATGTCACTGTCGACCACGGCGGGCACAAGAATATCATGGTCATTGTTTGATATTATTTTGCTGAATGAACGTATGTAAAGGCGGAATGCTTTCTATCGAAGAGGGAGATAAAGGCAGACAGATGGTCGATGAACGATTTGGATATTTCAACTATTTATTATGCCTCAAGATAATTATACATGATACTGTTCTTTGGTATTTGATGATCTAGTTGATTCGTGTTGGAAATTATTGTAGTATACGCGTCGCCGTACTGCTGTCCTCAGGACCTGGTTTGAGTAGCAGCTATTTGAATGGAGCAGCCATTTCATATGAATAGTTTCATGACAGCCAGTGCTATTGTAAGAATTTAGAATGATGACGACGACGATACGACGCATGAATCTGAATTCGCAGAACGGACTCAGCGATCTCAGCTCGTAATGAACTGATAAGCTTTCGGGGATGAAAGCGCGGCTAAAAATGCCTGTGAGAACTAGTGCATTACTCCCCACAATACTGCACGATGAGGTCGTTGTAAGCGGCTGAGCGGGTAATCGACTCAGCCTCCACAATGAAGTCCACCGCGACGAAGATTTACGCGGCCACTTCAGCTGCCTATTCACACCCTTGTTCCCCCTCTTATTTCGTATAGCTGTTTTCTGGCTCAATGTCGCCCATATCTTCTCCTTCCGCGTCCACTTCTTCTGCCATGTCTTCGCACCTTATGTCGATATACGGCAAATTGTCCAACCAGCCGGCATCCTATGATCGCAAAGGCCGCTACCGTTTCGGCCGTGTATTGGTATGGTTATGCCAGCGGACGACAAGCGCGATGAGGAGTTATGGTGCTAACTAGCAACTTCTTATGCAGGGCGCTGGAACTTACGGAATCGTGAAAGCTGCTACCACTATCGCAACCGGTGAGCAGGTTGCAATCAAGGTCATTTTAAAAAAGAAAGTCGCCGGTCATGAGTCAATGGTCCAAGAAGAGCTTGATCTTCTCAGAAAACTTAATCATCCTCATATAGTCGGTTTCCGTGATTGGTTTGAATCAAAGGTTGGTGCGACTGATGTGAAATTGTGTTGTTATATTCGATCCTAGCGCATGGTAATGCTAACAGCGATATATTGCTTTAGGAGAAATACTATATCGTGACTCAATTGGCTACTGGCGGTGAGTTATTTGATCGCATTGTGGAGCGTGGAAAGGTAACATCAGGTCCTCTCTGTTTGAGTTTGAGTTTCGGAGACCGACGGCTAACGACATGTCAGTACACCGAGATAGACGCTGTTCAGACCGTGACCGAAGTTCTCGAAGCAGTCGATTATCTGCATGCGCAAAATATCGTTCACCGAGGTATGAATTTTCTTAAAATTTGAACGACTCTGAAACCGAAGACTTTGCTAACAAATATGAATAAAAAAAGATCTTAAACCAGAGAATCTGTTGTATTTGACACCAGAGGCCGACTCCCCACTTGTTCTTGCCGACTTTGGTATCGCAAAGGAGCTCTCTTCAGAAAATGAATCTTTAACAACTATGGCTGGATCCTTTGGATACGCCGCTCCTGAAATTCTTCTTAGAACTGGACATGGAATGCCATGCGATATCTGGAGTTTGGGTGTTATTGCATACACACTTCTTTGTGGGTATATCCCTTTCCGCAGCGAGAATGTTCAGGAGTTCATTTTGGAAGTGCGCGAGAATGGCGTTATCTTCCATGAGAAGTACTGGAAGGATGTGTCTAATGAAGCTAAGGAATTTATCTTATGTATGCTGCAAACCGATCCATCAAGGCGAAAGACATCCAGTGAATTACTTAAGCACAAATGGATTTCTGGCAAGACAGCTACCAGCAAGGATCTGCTGCCCAACATCCGCGAGGGCTTCAATGCTCGGTCGAAGCTTTTGCAAGCTATCGAGGCTGTGCGTTTGGCGAACAAGATCAAAGCTCTTGGATTCGATGATGACGACGAAGATGCTTTCCCTTCAAATGATGCTCGTGTTCCTAGTCTTGTTACTACTGAGTACAGTGATTCTTCATCTTCCGCTGTTGATGATTCTGTGGATCCGTCTGCTAGTACTAATTCTCTAAATTTACCTCAAACAAATTCAAGAAGAAGTTCTTTTGGATCAAGAGGAAATGCTACGATGGTGTTCCAAGAAGTCGTACGATCTATTTCACGCATCAAGAGTGCATCGAACTTGAAGGTTGAAGGGGACGCTGCTGATGCTGCTGATGCTGCTGATACGAAGAAGTAGTTTGATTTTGATCTAATTTCGTTGTACAATTGGATATTGTAATTTCAAAAATACAGTTCGCAATAATTGCGTGCAAAGAACACAGAAGGCAAATGCCAGGGTTGGGTGCATCGAAGTGTACTAGTATATGGGTTTTAGAGCTGATTGTTACACATGTTAACCTGAAATTTGAATCGTAAATAATATGAGTGAACTGCTAATAATAAATGCATTGCATTCGGTATTAATTTTGAAGAAAATAGTATGATTGATTAGTTGTTTTCTCCGTCAGGATAAGTAGTTCGCTGTGAATGACTGGTAATGTGCTTGCTAATGATATCACATAACGGTCTAATTGTGGGTAAGGTTTCCCAATTGGACATTAATAAGGCGGTTGATATCTCCAGAGATGTATTTAATCATTTTGAAAATATGGAAAATAATACAATTACGTCCTAATTGAATTATGCTAATAGTACAAAGAATAAAAAGATTTACTTCCAAAGATATACGGCGCTATAGATCGTTATCACGTCTAGATCGATTCCAAACCATCACTAAAAATACAAGATGAACCCACATGTAAGAACGAAAAAAACCAAATCAGATATTAATTTAACGAAGCATTATTTGGCACCCGAACGCGTCGCAATGAACTAAGAATTCGTTAGCAATAATTGGGGAGAAGGGAATTAGCAATATTAGATCATACATACCTGTCGGTACTTTGCCAGGTAAATTTTCAGCGTTTCAGAGTAATTCTCAAAGCCTAGAGAGGTCATTGCGAATAGAATATCTTCTCCGTTGACAGTTTTGCGCTTCTCTGCTGAACATTTTTCGGATGCTGAACGAAATAGAGGGTTAGATGCGAATCATCAAAAGCTAAGAATATTTGGAATATACCTTCACTTGTTATGAATGAAATGAACTCGCTCACGCATTCTTGCATGCATTCCTTTGCTTCTTTTGATATTTTGGCATTATCTGGTAGTGCCATTTTCATTATCCGAGCAACTGAAACTTTTAGTTAGCAAAAAAGATCAAAGAATCAAGTAATGACTATTAATGGCATACCGTTGGCAATCGGTAACCATTTATCTTGTTCTTTAACTTCGTAGTCGCCATTGAACACTCCACCCGCATCTTCATCCAGTTCACCCTCCATAGCTTCCATCATGTCTAATCCATTATGAGACGGACCGTCGCCAGGGCCAACATCAGGGTTTCCCAGAAGTCCGTTGTGAGGACTAGCGCTGCTGCCATCACCAGAGTGGTGCATGTGGACAGCACCGCCGTGTGCGGACTGGTTCTCGGTCTCTAGCATGTCAAGGATGTTTGCGATATTGTCGTCGGTGTCATCTTCTGGTGACTGCTTCGGTGACAGCGACATTGCGCTGATTGTGTATGTGGTACTCCTGGTGGCTGTCTAAGAGTACAGATTTAATTTCACTTTGATATATGAGTTTGATAGCGCTGATAGCGCTTTCCTTTCGCAACGAGCGTAGCAAATAGTCGGACAATGACAGAAATCAAGCAGCTCTACTCTTTGTAGCTCGTCGAAGGCGCTAACATACATCTGTGAGAGCTCTTCGCTCGTAGACGATTAGGTTAGCGTGGCAAGGGCAGGGCTCATTAGAGTTAGGCTAAGTACGAGGCCCTGGAGTCACACTAGCCAGCTTATGTAAGAACATGTAGAGGTGCTGCAGCAGAACTTGGCCTACAATTATAGTCATCATAGTTATTGCTTGCTAGTCCCATTAATGAAATGGTAGAGTATCTGCTGATTCTAAATCAAAAAAAGGAACGGAGGACTAGCAGAACTCGCCGATGTCGCTCTGACTTGCAGCTTGCTGTCGCTGGCTGTAACTAATTGTTGACCGAATGGCCCAGCAACCGGCTTTCTCCTGCGGTTTTCGTGCAAATAAATTGCAGAGAGTCTAGTCTGAGTCGGCCAGTTCGCTGCAGAGGCACGATGGCGCTAATAGATGGCCCGAATGGGGGCCCAAACAGTGTTGCCTTCACAGTCTTATATCTGAACCTAAAGATGCATTATTTGTAGGAACCAGAACGCTATAATTGAGGCCAACCTGTCTGCATGATCTCCTCGCAAAACCATCGAGCTCGACGGCAGGCCAGAGCAGAACAGCGCAGTCATTGTGCTCGGGTTATGTGACTCGGGCACTCCGAGGCAAGCTTTTCCCCCTGGCTTGCGGCGGGCCATTACTTCTCCACGGTCGGCAACGCGTGAGCCTCTTCCGGCCTAGCGCGCATTCTCGACACGTCGAATACGCGTCAAGTCGCGTACCTTTGAGTTTGCACCCCTTGCACCTCCCTCGACAGAGCGCGTTTTGTGACCCACCCTCTACGCCGGCTGCACCCCTTCGTGTCCTGATAATTCTCTATTTTCCTGCACCTGCCCCTCGCTCTCTTTTTCTACTCTTCTTCTCGCTGCTCGCTGCCCCATCCCGCCGCCTGTGTTCCTCCCCCCCCCGTCTCGTCCGTGTTCTTGCCATGGTCGCTTTTCTCGCGGTAGCACTCTTCGCCGCCATGACAGGCCTGGCTTCGGCCGCGCCGTCGCTCGACTTCCCGATCTCTGAGCAGTACCCGCCCGTCGCCCGCGTGGGCGACTCCTTTTCCTTCACCATGTCGTCCTACACATTCACCTCGGATGCCTCAGACAGTCTTTCGTACTCCGTCTCCGATCTTCCGGCGTGGCTCTCTTTCGACGATTCCTCGCTAGTCTTCTCGGGTACTCCATCGAGCTCGGATATGGGCTACACTTCCTTCACCGTCGTCGCCACAGACTCGACCGACAGTGCCAGTGCCTCTTCGACGGCCACATTTGTAGTCACTGATACCGCTGCGCCCGCTGTTGCTCTCTCGGCTGCTGATCAGCTGCAACAGAACTACTCAACCTACTCTGCCAATGGTATCGGCCTCGTTCCAGCCTCTAGCTTTGAGCTTCAATTCTCCGACGGTACTTTCAAGGGAAACGTCTCTGCAGTCTATGGACTGTTCTCTGGCCTCACCCCTCTTCCAAGCTGGATCTCGTTTGATTCTTCATCCATGACCTTTAAAGGTACCACCCCTGCTTTGTCCTCCGACATCGCTCCTCCTGTCGACTTTGACTTTGTTCTTGTGGGATCTGATGTATCAGGTTATTCCGCTGTTCAGTCGCAGTTTACCATTAACATCGGCGAGCACACGTTGACTGGAACTTCAGTCAGTGTGAACGCAACTGAGGGCGAGGAGTTCACTGCTTCGCTAGACATCTTGCTCGATGGAACTGAGATTGCCAGCTCAAACATTACTAGCGCCAGTGTGAACGGGACTGAAGATTGGATGTCGTTTGATCAAGATACTCTTACTCTCAGCGGAACTCCCTCTGATGACGACGTTGGAGAAAATACTCAGGTCACTGTCATCGTCGTCGATGTCTATGGTGATGAAGTCCAAATCGATGTCGACGTTTCAGTATTTTCTAGTGACAACTCGACTGACATTACTATCTTTGGTGACTCTGGAATAGCTAACGCGACTGCAACTCGCGGAAAAGAGTTTAACTATACTCTCTCGCTGGACGACACCACGTACATTAAGAGTATTTCTGTTACATATAATCCTTCCAGTTCCTCTTCTTGGTTGAAATTTGATAATGATAGCTACGAATTCTCCGGAAATGTGCCCAATACGCTTACCTCAGTTGAAGTATTGCTAACGGCGGAGACCACGGACGACACCAAGGAGACTGCAATGTTCTACATCAACGGCAAGGGTACTGTCGCCTCTACCGTTACTTCATCAGCATCATCTTCTTCCTCTACTCATCATCATTCTCGCACTCTTACAACGAGAACTCTTTCGTCTTCGAGCGCTTCTAGTGCTTCATCTGCTGCGTCGTCTACCGCGTCAACCGCGGCTGCGATTGAAGCCAATAGCAAGTCTAGTAACACAAAGACCATTGCCATTGCTTGCGGTATCATTATCCCGCTTGCAGTGATTTTTGCGGGAGTTATTCTCTGGTATTGTTGCTGCTATGGCGGTGCTGCTGCTGCTCGTCATCGTCGCGACTCAAATCAGACTGCCGTGTCACCTTCCGGCAGCTCGCAGATATCAAAGCCAATTCCAATGGATGATGATTGGCCTATGAACAATCCTACTCCTAATAAGCCAGTGCGAGCTTGGGATGGTCGCCGGCTATCTGGTCTCTCAGTCTTTTCCGCCGGACACCGACGCACTTATTCCGACCTGGAGAAGGAACAGCATATGTCAGTTGGTGGCTTTGTTATTCCGTATGATCCTGATGACAGCTCTCGACCTCGTCGTTCCAAGATTTTCAACAACTCACGCGATTCGCGTAATAAGAATGAAAATAGTCTGCCGCATGATAGAGATTCAATGGCAAGTTTGGCGACTGTAGCCACGAATGAAATCTTTAGTGTGCGATTAGTCGAGTCGAGTAATGGCGATATCAATGGCCTTGCTCGGAATGGATCGACTGTTAGTGGAAGTGGTAGTAGCAGCAGCGGAAGTTCTGATGCTGGTACTCGAAGGTACAGTAATGCTCATCGCAGTGTGACTTCAGCTGGTACTATTGGTGCTTTCTCAACATCATCTTCGGATCGTCTTGGAGCCGTTCGTGAGGAAGATATTGGCGACAATTCCGAACGGCTAGTTCAGATTCCAGGTATTCGAAGCGATACACCTTCTTCCTATAATGACGGCAGTACAAACGTATCAAGCAGCGAGGAATCTACGCAAAGATTTGAGCTTGTACCTGGTGCTAGAGAATGGAGAGAGCGAAACCGACGGTATGACATCTCTGAAAATGAGCCGCGGTTAGTTGCTTTTACAAATGGTGGTCGACCGGCGAGTAGGGGAAGTGTTAGTGAATCGGCAATCTATCATCATCATCGTGCGGGTGAGAGTAGAGCGAGTGATGAGGATATGGATGAAGACGGACAAGTTTTTCTGTAATTGTTAGCATATCTTTTTGAAGATCGTCTTAATAATTTAATTGTGCCGGGGGGGGGGGGGGGGGAAGGGTGTTTTTTTTTTTATTTTAATCTT